>DVQP01000657.1:0-20440 GCA_018231745.1 Danaus eresimus
ATCAAGTGTATTTAGATTTCCGTTATAAAAAAACTAATACATATTAAGAAAAATTGTTTTATCATGCAATTCTAGTTTGCAATTAGACAAAAAATCTCCTTATCAACCTACGAAACTGTCAACCTATGTAATTGTTAAGAAGCTCTTTGCTCTAATACTGTAAAAATATATTAAGACCTATCCCTTTACTAACTTAGCCTCAATGAAAGTTCGAGATAAATATATGTTGTAATATCTTTGTGAATTGATAATTTATTTCTAACATAAGGGAAGTTGAGTAAAATGCAAAGTTTTTAATGCAGTATTAAGTAATAAAAAAAATTTGCTTATTATATAAAATATATTTGTTCTAATATTCTTCCACTGCCAAGATGTTTGTGCTATCAGTTTGACTGAAGAATCAATCACTCATCCAATATTCAATACGTTTAATTTAAAAGTTTTCTAACAATGTGATGTTTATTTGTTTTGTAATAAACCAAGTGACAACAAATTTTGTACCTTAGTGTGTGTTATACACATTTTAACGCATAAAATACTTTAGTCTCAAGAAATTTACTAAATTTCTAATGTATCCTCGAACTACAATTAATAAGTGAAATGAAAAAATATGCACATACATTATTAAGAAAAATATAAACATTAATAACATTTGAATCATAAAATATGACAGCATTTGTGGTGTCAGCCGGCTTGCTGAATAATTTATAGTTATTTTGCATCCAAATAAAACTACAAAATGTTACTACTGATTCTAGTTAAACTTAACATAACCAACTAATGTATAAACAGCCTCGATAGAAGCAGACCACTGAGCCTGAGCACAGTAAAGACAATCACTCCATATATCGGTGCCGGCGGCAGTTCGTATGAACGTCATTTTAGTTATTATAGTTGCAGCCCGTATTGCATTACATTTCTTCAAACGCCTGCGTCACGACCCCGGCTCGTCGTGCAAATGGACGACCATTTCTTGAGCATTGCTCTAAATCACGAGTGGCCACGCCGTATCAAGATCATCCGGTCTATAGTCTAGTAGACCATATACAATATGTTGCAGGATTCATGAATTGAACGACAATCTTCATTTTATTACGATATATACTATAAATAATGTCTAGTTGCTTAACATTCATTGAGCAATTACAAATATGATGCTATCGTATTTATTTTTATTATTTTAAAATAAATTTATGAAACAAAGTATACATTTTTGCATACATCCTTATAATAGGAAAATATTATTTTTCTATTCCATTAAAAACGAATTATTGAGTTGATCGTAATACAAGAATAAGGTTCTCTCTGGGTAATTTGCTTTACACATATATGCCTTCGTGTGTGTAAGCGTCTCAAGCATGATCCATACCCTTATTCTGATCTGGGACCCGATTGCAAGCCATTGTGAACCACGCAACTTTAACTTAGCTTTGTCTGATGTTTTGGACGTAATACATCGCCATTATAACAATTGCCTTTATGCTTGACAGATATGAAGATAAACGTAATATTGTTGATTTAAATGCAATCCTTCTTGGAAGAACTTTTAATTCTAATTGTAATAAATTAATTCGTGCTGTAAGTTTAGGCTCATCTCTTTTTAGATATATAATATTACCTGTAGTAACAATGAATGATTCAAAATATGTGAAATAAAGCATTATTTGAATTTAAGATTTATATAATTCTTTGAATAAGTACGCGTGGAGTTGCTGACGTTCCCCCCAACACATTATTTGTCAAGTCTGTCTAGATTGTATGGATTCTTAGGTTAAGTAAGGGTTGCATACAAAAGACGAAACAAAGAAATCTTTCGGTTGGAATTGTTTCCATGCTCCCTAAAATCTTATAAAATTTGATTTGGAGTTTGAAATAGATTTTTTATGCAGCATTTTATATAACCACAAATATTGTATCTGCAGCATTTTATATAATCATAAATATATAATCACAAATATTGTATCTTGAGTTTAAATTACATCAGTTCTTTCATATATTTTATACTTATTGCTTACTATTTATTTGATTATTCCGGTTACATATAATTTCTTTTTTTGTGATATTGGTGAAAAAATACCAAATAAGTAGACAGAGATGTGATTACATTTCATTTGCAAGCTTATTATGCAATCAGGAATTCTAAAATCATACAAATTAAGATCGGGACCCAATAAAATCAATTCTCGACAAGACGAGTTCGTAATCACACATAACCTTTGCCCTCTTAAACAACCTCAGATCACCTAACGTCGGCCCGGAATGTAAACATAGAACCATCTCCTACAGCGCCATCTATAATTTTCCTACATTGCTCGGAACACGTCAAAATTATTAAGATCCCTCCATAAGTAGATGTTCCATATATGTCGCTTGAGACCAGGACAGGTTTGCGGATCCTGTTGTCTGGTTTCTGCAAACACGATCGATACGAGATCGATCAAAGGATATTGCATATTTATCAACCTTTGACACGAGTAACGACCCTAACATCTTCATAGGTTCAAAACCAACATATTTAAAATTATTTGTACTGTATAGAAATAATGTTACTTTAAATTCTAATAAGGAAATATTTTTTAAACAGTATATATCAGAGAAGTTGTAAGACATAAAAAGACAACAGAAATCTGTTTATTAGGTTATTGGGCAAGCAATATTCGCGCGTGACGCGAACGTGCGCGTCCAACCAATTGGATGTAATCGTTCAGGAATACCGATTAACCATTTTGCATCACAATGATGGGAACTTTTATAACGTTGCAAACACAGTTTTGCAAAACATTGTAAGATGTTGTGAACAATAAATGTACACAGTGAAATTTTTACAGTTTTAAGGCAAACATTTTATATGAGGATGAAATGAAATATTAAAAGCATTGTTCATTATCATATAAGATCTGTTTAACACGAGGTTTTAAACGGGCTTACATCAAACAATAGAATCAACGAGCCGTATAATTACACTCAATTGTTCACATATGAATGCGAGTAAACAGTAATAAGCTGCTGTAATTGATTTAATAGAATTTAGATTGTGAAATGAATTAGGGTATCATTTAATTTTCCGGTTGTGTTTTGTTATTGGAATATAAAAATTTTAATTGCAGTTACTGTAATCATAAAACCTTTGTTTTGTCATGTATTTTTTCAGTTGAAACCATTGCAAAACTCTCATTATGTAACCAATAACGTCTAAAAGGTTATAGAAATAAGATAATATTTATGTCTAACATGTAAATTTCAGTTAGGACTATTAAATTGTGATTATAAGAAATATAAGCGAAATTTCATCGTTGTTGTCTATATAGGACTTTGCGTTAAAGTGATTTGTGAATACTTTGATTTGTGAAACTTCATTCCCATTTCAAAATTATATTTTACTGATGTTGAAAACGATTGAAGAAATGCAAATTTTTACTCAAAAGTAAATTCTTAGTATATTTTATATATATAACAGTTTTGGGGTTCAAAATTAGACGTGTATAACCAATACAGAATTTCTCGCTAGACCACCAAAGAGAACGTGTGTAAAAGTCCATAGCTTAAAGAGCTGTTAGTAATTATTACATTATAAGACGGGAACCCCCAAGGTAGGTGCATTTTTACAAATTGATACAAATTATTTGAGCGAGCACCCGCTTTGTTCCAACGACGCTTCTTACGACTCTAGAACGGCATTTTATTATTTTCGTGTAACCGACGTACAAAGAAATGATATTAGGTTGTAAATGTAAGCTTTAATTCATATTTTGTTGTTGAATTTAGTAGTGAACTGGTGATAGTAATGCTGTGCCCTAATTATTAAGGTGTATATGGTTCATGCATCTGGGCTAACATTGATCTAGAAGTATGAAAACTGTTGGTTTATGGTATTCGTAGGACTATATTTTTTTTATCTTTTATTTTTATTCCCAAATGATTTTCACCAAAGACTTTATTTCTTTTTAATAGCTAACAAAATAACGAAAATCATATAGGTAATGTATCAATTTAATATATCTTAAGCGTGTTTGTATCTCAGTGTAAGCTGCCTTCATCACCTCATTCCTTAGACAGAGTCCGAAACATCTTATTCGCGCCCTCATAAAAGTAACTGCTTTGGCTCGTTTTTATTTCTACCTCTGTAGTCTGTACCTGTACGGCCACAGTATTTTAATAAACCAACCCAACTTTATATGGAACTTTAAACTCTATGTCTACTCAGCTAAGATGCAATGTTAAAAAGTATTTCCAGATTCATGTCTTGCCACTTGTATCTAGGACAGGATGACTCTAAAGGACAGAAGGAATTCCAATTACTTTATTATGTGTAGCAAAGCATTTTTCTTAATAAAAACGAAACGTATTTTAGTCATGCAATTACAGTCGCATAAATATTGAATAAAGTAACGGATAAGAGTCAAATAGAGGATCTTGTTAATTTAAAGCCTAGTCAAGATTTTTACTTTGAAACGTTTCGCTGTTATGTGATATAATTGCATTAAACTGTTATATATTCAATTCTTTTATTGATTGTAGATTATAATTATATATATGCACACACCCACACACACACACATATATATATATGTTATAATTATAACACACATATATATATATATATAAGGAATGTATATATAATATATTCCTTATATAAGGAGAATTCTATCAAAACTCATATATTTAATTAAATAATTCTTAATGTTCACCTGTTATATCGATGTGTTATCTCTTTAAAATTATCAGTTACGTATTCGTAAGCCAAATGACTTTGATAAGCGCATGAAATTGCAATGTTTAGAAAACTTTTTTTCATTTAAAATATGTTTCGTTAAATTTAACATTCCTTCAAAACTTTCGAGAGTTTTAATTGTAATATGAAACATTAATATGTAGCTATATATAAACTAGCGTGTTGTTTTTCTTGCTCATATGCATTTTTTAACATAGTACGTTTATAATGTATGTATATCCATAATCAGGAAAAGAGACATTCATATTGGATGAAAAAGAAATAAAAAATGTTCATATATTTTTTTTCATTTTAAACCTTTTAACAATTTATGTATTTTTTTTATAGAAAAAAGTAATATTTCTATAAGTTTTGATGTAGGAATTTCTAACACCAAATAGTGACTAAAAACAAAAATTCGTAATTGAGAACGTTTATCGTTAAAGAGGCAAATTTTAGTTAAATATTCCACATAAAAAAATTCAATACACTTGCAAAATGAATTTCGAGAATTGCCCACTGAAATTATAGTATAGCAACTCGTTAAGAAATCCGGATTAAAGAGTTGAAGTGAAAAAAAGGGAAATGTCGCCGTGAGTCCGAGCCGCAAAATTCTTAAACGTAGTCCGGGGAAATGGGATGATTACTTCATCAAAACACACTTTAAACGTGTTACGTAAATCTAGTACCACTTCCCCCTGCCTCCCCTCAAAGGGTGAGCTGAGGTGGCAGGGGGAAATCACCCCAGGAAGTGGGGGTAAGACGATATGGGCGAACGTGAGCGCCGTCAAGAAAACCTTGATTGCTTTTTTAATTAGTTTTTTTTTCATTCCCCCTTTTCGCATCCCGGCGATCGCGTAAGAAATATGTATTGAGTTGTTGTATGAGGGTGTATTATGTGAGCTGCGCCGATTTATATTTAATGTACAGAAAGATTCTTTTTTTAATTTAAAAATTAATTAAGGCTGTAAATGTTAGCTATATGTTGATTATCCTGTGTGTGCTTTGAATAAATATGCTAATATTGCAGTTCTCAAAACTTATCTTTGATATAATTTTTTTGACAAAATATAAAATACACGGTTATGTTTATTAAACATTATACCCGCTCAGAACGATGTTCTTAGTATTCGGTCTACATTTATTCAATTCTGCTAAGCTTAATTGTTGTCTGCTTTAGAAAGACTATTATATAACTAAAAGGAATACTAAAATAAATATAACTTTTCCTCATTACCCACATATAATTGTACACATGAAATATTGAAATAATTTTTTTTGTTAACATCAATTAGACATTATAAGGCTACTTTTCTAAAGGCATTATAAGGCTTCTTACCTACATTATAAGGCTACTTTCTACTAGTTATTTTAAAATGATATAACGTTTTATAATCCGGCTATAAAAAAAGTTGTTAAAAATTCAATCTTATATTTTTCAATATCTGTTTTATTTGCTTGCAAATAATTATACAATTAACACGTAGTCGTAGGAGTGGCTCCGTTACGTCCATTAGCTGATAATGACTCCAGGATGAGGGAGGGTCATCTTAATGCACGTTTAAAATGTTATATTAGCTGATATTTTTAAATACTCATTTCAATGTTAAGTTATGTTATATGTTTTTTACTGTATTGTTTTCTTTTGAGAGTGACAGCTGGAAGTATACGCTTCCACACACATTAGCATTTGTGTTCGTCTCGAGGCGTCCCCACTAATTTATATGTTCTTTCGCTTTCATTATAATTATTATTCTTGGCAATTTATTTTCGCACACGAGGGGGCAGTGTCCCCCGGGGAGGCTGGGGTGGCAACTTCTTACAAATTCCCGTTTTTCGGTGGAACTTAACGCACCCTTTTCTTGGCCCTTTTTGTTTTTCATTACATTAACTTTTGAGACGAGGATAATGTGTTGCGCATGTGTGAGTGTAATTTAAGAATGTAACGAACATTGGTCTGCATTATGAAAATAAATAATATATATAAGTCGGAGAAACAGGCTTGTATTACAAATTCAACTGTTCAGCAGATAATTAGTCTTAGATGTTATGTTGTATACAAAATTATTATTAAATGAAGTAAGAAAATTTATTTGTACTGCAAGTTTCGTAACAATGTCGATATAGAATAATTTCAAGCCCTCGCTTAAAGCATTTTCAATGCATACCATCGTAACTACCCCGACATCTTAACAATTTTACTCGAACTTTAAACTACACAATTTACGGTACTCCTAAAAACGTCCACATGCACGGGAACGACGAAGAACTTCTACAAAACAAAAGCGATTACGACAGACTTCGACTACTCGAAAACAAAACGCAATTTTCTCTTAAGAAAATGAGGGAACTCTTTCTCCCCATTGAAAAATCATCAACACCCACCGCGTATGTACCCACCGCCCCCGGGGGGGAAGATCTACGCCGTCGACTTGCGTACGCTTTAATTAAAAATAAAACATAAGAACGATGTAACTGGATGAGCTGAGGAGCGAAGGAAAAATGAAAGAGAAAGCCGTCCACCCCCACCACTGTGGGGAATGGGGTGGGGGGGTGACCGCGTACAAGTCAGTCGCGAAGAGACCACCGGGGGGAATGGATCTCCCTCGCATGCTGTGTCACAACGGAATGACATCACTTTTCTTGTCGCTAATGAAGAGAACGTCTTAGAAAGATCGCCTTCAGCTAGAGGCTTCATAAACCTATTTGCATAAAAGTTGAAAATGTTTTTATTAATTTATAAACATTAGTATATTTCACGCATATTAATTAAAAGTATTATTTTAATCTTCATAATTTTCTGAAATGTAATATCTTAACTTTTGGATTGAAAAAAAAAGCTAATAATACTATATGTTACTTACGTCAAAAGAAACGTCTTAAATAAACCAAAAAGAACAAGCAGCAGTCTAGACGTTTTAATTTTCCTATCGGTAAGACTCGAGGCATCGACAGATCCGACTCTTTTCATTAGTTCCCGCACATATGGTAGGAAATCTTTGATGTAGACGTCGTTAGTAGAACGAGAGATAAGAGCATTATGGCAGAGCATGATGAGGTCTTCTGTGACTTTGGTAGTTCTCTTTGATTACAAATGCTGCTTTATGTAGTAACCACATTGTGTAAAGAATTTAAAAATTTAAGTTTTGTTTTCATCTTTAAAGAATATATATTTATATATTTTAAAGTGATAATTTTAAAGACTACACCTATGTATGTATGGAATTAAATTAATGGAATTTACTAGTTCTTAGTGATTTTTAATTTTGTAGCTTAAGAATAGCAACTGTAATTTTTGTTATATTCTTCATTTAAAAAGTTATGATATCATAAACAAATCAGACCTAAAACGGAATTATATAATACGAAATCTGCAGAAAACGAATTCAGCAAATAAATGTTCAAATAAAGCCAGATGTACCCAAAACCGAGCACACTCATACTTATTCAAAGCTAACCTGGTTGCGGCATGCGCTCATTCAATTTTCTAACCCATTTACGTCTCAGACGAACTGCTTGCACTGGTAAAAAAAAAGTATAAATTATTCGTCGACATTTCCAACCGTAGATTTTCCACGATATAATTTCATAAGCAGACGGCGCGATGCGTGTGTTCGTTTTGCCCCGTTTTTCTCTTTTGAATTGATTAGGTCGAGTTCATATTGAGTTATGAATAGAGTTAGCGATGTTTTACCGTAGTTTTTTATTGTATTGAATCTACATTCCAATATTGGTTATTAGGAATGATTTTATGGCTTTTTTATTAGACATGAGATTTGCTCTGATTTAAATAAACTACTCGTTAAGGAATTTATGAAAAGATTGATGCAATGAATTCGTATTTTGTTTAGGAATTATAGATTTGAAATGAGTTTTTAGGATTATTGAAGTTACTTATGTAAGAAATATTTTTTCACTAACTAATAATGTATATTAATGTATATTAACCAATAGTTAATGCAAAAAGAGGATTATATTATTTTATAAACAAGTATAAAATTACCGTAAAGAAAATTTAAATTACTTTAATTTTGTTGAAATAAAATACTACATCAAAAATGTGTTGATATTCATAACAAGACTCAGGGAGCCGAATTAAATATGGGTAGGCTTGCTTAATGATCCAATTCCTGTCATGTTCAGGAAAGGGTTTACCCCCTAAAAAACTTGAAACAAACGCCGCAAAAACCGAAGACGTTTTCTCTATCCCTCTAAGGCGGGGGAACCCCCCTTCAAGAAGGCAGCGTGAATAATTATAAAAGAAATAAGATAGACATTGACTTCGCTTCGTCAGCCAGTAGATGAATAATAATGGACTTTTGTTTACGTGTGATGCTGCCTTTATGAGATATCTTTTATGATGCCAGATATTGTTACATAAACAGGTATCATAACTTCTATTCCACTTTACAATGTAAATTTATTAGATGCTTATAATAAATTAAATCTATATTAAAATGGTTTTAAGTGCATGTTCCATTTAAAAAATATTAAAGAGACCGTTCCAATAGTAGATATAAATAAATCGTTTGCATATGTAAGTTTATATCTTTTCACGAATTCTTATGTTATGTTGTTTATGTATGATTTGATAATAAACTATAAAATACTAGTTGCTACATTTATTGGATCAGATTCAATAAACACAACCCAGTGCAGTGCAGGTAAAGTAATCACGGTCGGGTAACTTTGTTTGTGGACGTCGTACCTCGCACCGCGTGAGGAGGTGGCGTTTTCCGGATATTTTTTTATATACAGATAAAAGAAAATTGTGTAAATATGAATAAACAGAATTATTTAATTAAATCGTTTTTAAGTGGTGTATAGTTATGTATATCAATGTAGTATTATAATGTTTAAAACAATATTTTAACAAGCAAAATAAATTAGGGATCACAACGTAAGGTCTTCTATAATTACTAGCCTTTTTTAATAATTTTACACCCGCGTACATTATTCCTTCATCAGTGTTGTCTCAGCTCGGGAGTTTGAAATCGTTAAGAGCGGGGAGACTGTAAATTGATTACAAGTAAAACTGTTAGCCAGGTGACTACTTATGTGCACCTCGCCTCGGAAAATCAATTTGAACACTTTGATTTTTTTATTTAAACTCTAAGGTTATTTAATATAGAGCCAAGATTTTCTCTCTAATTTTTCAACATATAGTTTGGCTAAATAATGACTTCTTTGTTTAAAAAATATATGTTAGCTATTCTAATAATAATAATAAAACTATTGTTATAATGCCGGCAAAAACTACAAGTAATAAAAAAATAGTACTTTTAATAAAAATCTTTTTAGTCACATATAGTAATGACGACTTTTTTTCGGGATAAATGTCACTTTATTTATATTCTAAGGAAATACGAAAAATCCAGCTCATAAATTAATGAATTGGGGTCAAAACCTTTCAGGGAGCTAAATACGAAATCACGGGGTAGGCAAATAAAAATCCGGAATTGAAATGCTTCTTAGTTTCGTTAATGATTATGATCTGCCTTCAGAAATGCGAATTAACATAAAGGTGCACTTACCGGGAGCAGGTTTAAAAGAAAAAAAAGTAAAACAAAGAAAAACGTAAAATGGAAGGTTCACATGCGCGAAGTATAATTAAAGAGTTAAAATGAATATTTAAATATCGTAAAGGGTGCTCTCCTAACGGCACAATGACATTCGGGGGTGTCCAAATCTAGGAAGATACGTATTTTCGGAATTCAAGTTTAGCTCTGCGTACTGAGAGCAAAATATATGTTAAACATATTATTTTTAAGAGTAAGAAATTTAATATAAATAAACTTGTTTAAGTCATCTAAGTTTTTTGTAAAGAAATAATAGACTCAAGACGAAATAAAAAAAAAATAATTACGTTCGTACGTTCGGTATGTACGCTCCGAGTCACAAAATTTTAATAGTTAACCTTTTTTAAGCCTTTAAATTCTATTGAATGTTAAATAACAGGTTATAAAACAAAACATGTAAAATTATGTATTGTAAGAAAAATTCAACTATCCAAAAAGATAAAACTCAGTGCGTAAAGGTCTGAATCGCCAGCGGGATAAGTCAAAGATACAGATACACGTCACAAGGGGCAGGAGAGTTTGCCAAAAATTATAATTTTAATTGCACACCCCTACCCCACGCGCCCCTAGCAATGCGCAATATACACAACAGTCTCCTATACACATTTTTGTTTCAAAATTTTCAGCCATTTTTAAACAGTTAAATCAAACCTATTCATATTATCTCAAAATAAAGATCGGGCATATTCAGGTTAAACAACATGGTACGAATAAGGCACTCGGGTAATAAGGTTTTCGAATGACTATTTTACCGAATCAAGTTTTACAAATTAAAATATATACAAAAATATTTGATTATCAGTTTGTTTTTTTATGTAAATAAGTTCTGTCGTAAAAATTGTATACCTCGCACTTTGTCATAATTCAAGTGCATCTGAACCCTTCCAAAAAAAAAATAACGCTTCCTTTGAAATTTGACAAAAAAATAATGACTTCCAGCATCACACACGCACCAACAAAGGGGGTAACTGCCGAAAATACGCAAATTATGGACCTCACTAACAATTTCCTTCCATTCATTATCTTTACTCCAGTCAACGGGCTGCAAATGTATGAGAATTTAATTAATTTGAACACACTTCAATTTGAGTACTTTGACTAACTGAATATTAATCCTTGAAGGACTTAGGTTTCATGTTTAAGTAAAAAATATATTTAAAACATTTAAGGTACATACTGAATTTGAAAAAAAAAAGAATCCTTTCCCGCGTTTGTAATATCAAAAACAGTTTCATATTACTAATTTCAAAGTGAATTAACATTCCCCAAATACAAACACAATAAAATTAAGTCTTTTAAAATTTGCAAATATCCTTAAATTTTTTCCCATTATAATTGGCAAACACACATATTAGAAAGAAGGACTGAGATTCCTTTTTTGCTATATGTTGGCACGCCGAGCCGCGTTATTATAACCTTTTCAATAGTTCTCAACCTTTAAGTAACAGTCAGGTATCCCATCATTCCCTAAAACGAAGATATTTTATTTCCATGTTAAAACAGTGCTCAATCATACCGAATATCGTATTATTCCATAAATATGTTAAATAACTAAGGAGATGTTTATTTTATTTAAATTCTATGAAATTAAATAACCTGGATGCGTCGGTCATCAAGATTCTGCATATTTCTCTAGACAAGAATTCCAATTATAAAAGCGGTTCCTTCGTAAAGTTACTTAAATCTAGATCCAGCGGGCTATAAAAACAAAATCGTTGAGGTAGTCCACTCAAGGATTTCATAAGACAAGAGATCCGTTGTCTCGAGGACTTAGTCAAGTTTGTTCAGACTGGGGCACTTATATTTTTCACTATTGCAATGAAATTGATTTCCTTTTTCCATACCGTGGAAAATTGATTATTTCACTAGAACCGTAGCACTGTAAGAAATTGAAAGGCGTCTTAATGTTTTTGTAAGAACTTAAGTAATGTATATTTTATTTGTTCATATTTCATTCTTTCTGCAACATATAATTAAGAGCGCGCAAAAAGAAAAAGTTAAACAGTTTACAATATTTATTAAAAGGTTTTGAACTTTAGGTGCTACTTTAACACAAATATTTTTTTTTCTTGAAATAAAAATATATGAAAGCTATATTTATATCAATGGGGGTATTTTTGTACATATTTATTTTTATGACTGCGGTCACTAAATTAAATATCCACATATAAACAATAAATCAAAGGTAACATTTTATAAGTATGCATTGAGTTAGCTGTAAAGTATTTTATCTTTGTCCTTTCTTAAAGTAATAATCAAAACGCCGATAGCAATGATTGGGACGTCAGATGAAATAATGAAATAATCTGGTTGAAGTTTCTACGGATTATTTTAAACGTCATGTCTTTCAGTATAAAACATTTAGTTTCAAGGAATTTCAATGCATTTTTCAACTTCGTTTACACTTTTTAAATAAAATTATTGTAAGTTATAGAGTAACTATAGTATAAATTAAAGTATACATATTATATATTAACATTTTTTTAGATTCATTTAGTTGGTTTGTGAAATAAATTTTATAAACATTAATTCAAAACAAAGATTACTCTTTCCATTGATTTGAAAAAGTGTTGAAAAATTTGTAAACATTTTAAACAGTCTTGTAACTTATTACACGACTGTTGATTGTTTATTTTCCAAATTTCTTACTCCTCGATCTGATTTTAGTATTTATTTCGAACTAATAACAATCGGGCAATTATTTTAGTTATGCTATAAAAATAAATATATTTATTAATTTGAATTGACACGATTTTTTTTTGGATTGATGAAATAATAAATTATTTTAATTACTCAAACATGTCAGTTTTTGCATATCTCGTGAAAAGAAAAATATTGATATATTAAACAGAAGACATAATATATTTATAGTCATGTAATTTAATTAAACAGAGTGAACACTGCATCATATTTGTAAATCGAAACTCCTGAGCTCACACCATGAGCTGAGCTGTCTATATCAGTTTAGTTGTAATGGAAACCATTGCCACGCCTCGGGTTCACTTCTGTTTCGTTAAAATCTGTTTTATGTTATCACACTTATATCTTTAAAATATTTATGTTTTCTCGGACAGGTCATACATTTTATTGAATTTAAATAGAAAATGACGTCATACATGAAAATTTATACGTTTTACTTTTACTTAAAATGAAAGTGTTATAATTTCTTTATCAGGATGGAGTATTATGAAATACTCCAATAAGTAACAAACCAGGAACCTTGCATGAATCGCGTGCAATGCACTATACAAGAAATATGTCAAAATAGACACCTACGCATATTTTTCAAAATCAATATTTGTCTTTTAATATTCGATAACCGAAAGTTATATTAATAAGTGTCTTAATAATTAAATATAAAATTTTTGGGTTTCAGCTTCATTTGTCTTCTCGCTTAGATTTGAGAAATGAAAAGAAGTCATTGAAAATTGTCCATGAAATAGTGCAGTGAGAAAGATATTATTTATCTAAAGAGCATATTTTATCCGTTCACTTTTCACCCCATCTTCCTCAGGACGCTGTATCTCTTCACACATTCTATAGATCGGATACAAAATGGATTCACCAATTGAAATACGTTACTGGAAACACATTTTTAATAAAACAACAATAGGTACAAGTCAATACAATTTTCAGCACAAAACAGGCAACGCAGAACAGAACGCATTTGTTTAAATTAAAAAAGAAAATATAGAAACACACGCCAGCAACATGCCAGCAATACACTTAAAATATTCACACGAAGCACATTCCATTTATAAAATAGAAAAGAACACGTTCTTATAAAAATTTGTTTTTGCACAATGTATAAAGCCCCCATTCATGACACAATGGAGGTTTTGTGGTCCGTCTGAATCGCATGACCTGACGTGTGTCACAATGGCCGTGTATGGGTGCACTCAGTGAATTGTTTTGTTTTCCGACCTCGGGTTATGCTTTTCCCTTTTATATCGTTGCCTCTATTTTTCATGGAGAGCATAATTCTGCTTTTCTTAAGCCATTTCTTGCTGAAATATGAACAGGTTGTATTAAATATGTTGAAAATGCTTTTAGAATGTAATGCCGATATTTTTAGATGCTTATAAATTTGTGTACAAAATTATGTTTTGGATGAGGTTTACTCTTTGACATACCACTCCTAGAATTAAAAATATATTATGTAAAACTGGGAGACTTTGTCGTTACTTAATACTTTCTAAATACAATTAGAAGTAAAAAGATTGCGTTTCTACTTATATAAGTTATTATCGGCTACTATATCCCCAACTTATATAAGTTGTTTTAGTAAAAACGCATTAGACACGCCTTAGTATTGACATATTAACTTCGATTCTGTTCGAGGGGTGTGAAAGTGATTCATTTCAACACGTCAGTCCATTTTGTTTTTACTATAAATATCATATACTTATACAGATTATTGGAAGTTAAAAAAAAATGCGGTTTAGCTTTAAACTGATCCCATTCGTTTTTAATGTCTATCTAAAGAATATGAAATCCAAACACTTTTAGAATGCAACACATAACTTACACACTGAGTAATAAGTGCAAAAAGCTGTGACATCAAGTAGGATAAAGTAGTATAAATGTCTCGTTATCCATATTTTAATGAACCGACACCGACACGGATATGAAAACGATTGATAGGAAATGACGTCACAAGCGGAATCCATATTACTAATGAGGTGATCATGCGAGATTGAAAGACATGGCTGTTATGGTCGTAATTTGTACGCATACTTGTTACGGTGAATAAATTCAGTCCTGATATGAAAACGTCTAATCATGTAATAAGTAAAAAAAAACTACTTGCAACGAAGATGTTTGTAACTAAACAAAGTCACGAATGTATCCTGCAAGATTTTTTTTAATTTATTAAATACATTCACAATATTATGACTAATTTGAAATGAATGCATTAAAGAGGGTTTTATGCAATAAGGTTGAAAGCTGGCCACCATATCGCACTGTCCCGGAGATGTTAATTGGAGGGTCAGGATTAATGAGGCTGTAGTGTCGATGTGTGGAGTGGCAGTTGACTTCGAATTGAAGGCTTCTTATCTGCTATTATAGGACTATTGATAATATTTTAATTTATAATTCTAATAATGATTTGTTTTCTTCGATAGGTCCATTCAATTTGCTGATATATTTATACATAGTTCTATTACAGTCAAATTAGAGTTAAAATAAGAGATTTTATAAATTTTTTTTTTTGGCCAAAGGATTTTTTTTAATCACCCGCTTTTTAGGGTCTTTATAGGAATTCACAATTTTGTTAAAAATGAATGTAATTTAAAATAAAGAAACAGTATAAATGTTTTATATTGATATTACAAATAGAATGCAACTTTATAACCTAATATAGACATGTCTACCTCTTACATAAGGCTATTATCCGGCAGCTCCTAACATTTATACATCTATAGTCAAATAAGGGTGTGAAGTAAAGGTCGAAGGCGTGTCTAATAGATTGCACTAAACTCTGTAATTGAAACAGCAGGTATCGATGCACTGAGTCCTGATAGCGCTATCTGAAGGTTATCAGGTGGCCTACATTGAGGTTAATTCCATCGGTAGTTATGTGAAGTGAAATGGACAGAAAGTATGTCTTTATATTTTAATTATAAACAACGTTGGGTAGTACACAAAGTAATGTTAGGAGCTGATGCCTAATTCAAGTTGACACTTTAAAATAATAGAGTATGAACTATAAATGGTATCTTCAGTATTTTCTCGCGAGTCCAAATCCTTGCAATGACCAAAGTAAGCTTTATAAGATTTTCTCCATTAAAAAAAAACGTTTATCTCAAATTTTTCTGTAAGTTCTTATTTGGATTGTGGGTGGTATTTATCAAAATTTTAATTATGTCTAATAACACCAGAAAAGTGCTTAGGAAATTTAAAATATCGACTGATAAAGTTTCTTTTATAATCATTGAATTTTTACTTTATATATAATGCAAAGAGTGTGTGAGGGCAATAAATAATGTATGTATTTTATTTTACTAAGATGTCTTTAGAATAACAATAAATTAGGATTTACCTCCATCTAAATAGTCTCGTGTTATTTAATGGCATAAAGATTAAAACGTCATTTAAAATTGAAAAAATTCAAAACATTTTTTTTTTTATTTTTTGATCTCGAATAATTATATGACATTTGGTAATAACATGCTAAAGTCATATTAATAGTGTAGTTCCAAACCCCATATTATTGTAATAAGCGGTGTGCGCTTTTAGGGAAGGGTTGTAAGGGGAAATATGCATTATTTGATTAATAATTCAGAAACCGAGGTAGCATACAGTTATTTGAACGATTTATTTTAGAAATAAGTAAAAGAAATTATACCAACATCAAAATATATCTAAATATTTTTTTAAATTGATATATATATATAAATTATTTAAAAGGAACTTGGTTTAATATAACTTTATTATATTATAGGCAAAAAATTCTGAAAGGCTTCAGCAAAGAGTAAATTTATTTTAAATTAAACATATGATCACACAAGTTGAGGCTTGTAAAGAAAATCATATAATAGAGGTTTTTTCTTTTACCAGTCGCTTATTTTTGGACGGACGTCGACCCTACCATGCGTGTCTCTACTGTGAAATGATTCATTACATATGTTTGCTGACCGCAGATCGCGTGCAGGGCGCGGGAAACGAGAAACGTGATGTATGGGATAATGCTGAATATAAAACTTACATATTATACTTATAAAAGTTCTGCAAAATATGTATAAGAATATATCTGACCCGAGGACATATTTATAATCAAGGCTTTTTATAAATTATTGGAAATGGTTTAGCTATTACTTTAATTAATTCGATTTATTCTTAATTTCTTCCAATATATTTTACCAATTAGCTTTCAACGTCCTTATAGTACGCCAAAAATCCCTGGAGGTAGTCTATGAAAGTCATGATATATAATAAGTCCTAATCATTAAATATAGAAGTTATTTATCAAGATAATGTAAAATTATTAAAAATAAATCAATTACCAAAGAACAAGTGTGTGTCTACTCTATAAAAATAACAGACAAAATTTTATTGTTATCGACTTAAAAGAATATATTGTTTATGAGACTATTTATTTTATTGTTAAACTAAACTTCTATGCAAAAATGTATGTGTCCAAAGAAGTAGGTAAAAAAATTTTGGTATAACTCGCATTTTTAGAATTAGTAACTATTTTCAGTGGTCCAACAATTTTTGGCGAAAACCTGAAGCCGTTTTAAAGGTAGTGAAAAAAAAAACAATGTAATATTGAATTTATTATAACATAGAAGACTATTATATCAAATATAATAATTTGTCAATGTTTATTTGACCAGTTTTAGGATATGTTTAAATTTTTCCAGTATTTTTAATATAACAAATATTATTCAAACAAAGGAGTAATTCCAGCATACATGGGATCTAATTATGGGTTATGCTTAATCCTTCGTCTCGTGCTCACAACACGCCCCTGATGTGAGGATATCACGTTTGTTTAAACGTAAACATTTGGTATTAGTTTACTGAAATTATTTATTATGACTTAAAGTTTATTCAAAATGGTTTTTATGACGTCTTATACATTTTACATGATTGCAGACTAACAATTTTACACGTTCTACCTTTATTTGCCCTAAAAGAAAATTTGCCCTTTAATATTTCGTAAAAATACCAAAATCAATTCTATTTTAAGGTTGGTTTTTGTACAATAATTAATATATAGGATCCATTTGAGTCTTAAATTGCTTGTAAAATTATAACGAAGTTTTATTTCTGTTACCGGTATTCTTAAAATCTGTAGAACCCGACCAGCCGGAAATATAATGACGGCATTGAGACAATAAAAATATTTCCCGAATACGACATAAGTTGAAAAATAGTTGGAAAATTATAACGCGGACTGTTTTGGTGCAAAACAATTTCATAACTCTACGTACAATATAATGATTATATTAACTTACGTTAATATTTCCGCTTTAAAATAGAGAGCTCGTATTATTTATAACAAAACCGCCAAAATATTTTTGTAAACAGAACCACAAAATGAAAAAAATTAAACAAGCGAGCACCAAAATGTGGATTGCACTCAAGTAGATAGATGCCGAAACGTGGCTACAAAACACGCGTAATTACATGAAATGAAAAAATAAAATTTCCGCAAAAAAAATTAAGCCGCCTCATTCGCAGGCGGATCTCTTTTTATTTTCAGACACAGCGTTTTTTCTGGCCCGACTCGAACAAACGGTACAGCTTTTTTATTCTCTCCTTTACCGGGAAATGACTTTCTGGCTCATAATCTCTCTCGCGATCTCATTAAAAATTCATAACTCGAAACTGCAAATAAAATTCGTAATAGGTCCAAGCTAGGACTCCTAACTGATGCACGGTCCACGTCAAATGTCTCCTAATTAGTGGTATTTCATAAGGGTGAGGTACGCGCCCTCACAAACCCCAAACTGACTGAAGTTTTATAGCATCTTTACCAATTTATTTATCATTTAGTAAAGGGTAACATTCATAAATCCGTAAAGACTTTCATTAATACCGTTATAAATTGTTAGAATAAATAGTTTGATTCTAATTAAACTGAAGGCATCCAATATATGGTTGTATTATAAACATTTAATACGTACAATAACGTACAGAACCTGGTACGAAACCCACGCATAAAGTGAATTCACTCATGACCTATCCTTACCTTTCATCATGTATTGCAATATCCAATATATTATGAACTAATTAAGTGAAGATAATTATACTATGATAGGGCTCTTGATGAGTGGGCGGCTGTAACTGTACTTTCATTTTTTACCCCGTTCCACCTTATTGTTAGTAAAATAAAGCTCAAATTGTATTGCATCTGGATGTCGCAGAATAAGTATCATACGAGTTGCTTTGAAAGCGTTGGTTTACTATGAATTTATGTAGCTAATTCAGGATTTCTAATGCCGTAAGAATTAAATTATTATAAATATTACTGAAATAATAATATTAAACTACTTTATATCGGTTGTTAATTAAACAAATTATTTTGTATTGGAGCGTATAACGTATAGCGACATTCAACAGAATATAAGATCTTAAAAGATAGTGAACCCCCTAGTTCATTTGAGATCAAAATATAGATTCTGCCTAAGTAAAATTTGTGGAATTGTCTTAGTATGTCTTTAAATTCTATTAGAAAAGGACTTTTCCACTGACTTGCAGAAAAAATCGTAACCCTGTCGTTTCAATCAGGTTATAAAATAATTTTAATATGAATGTCATACGATTTAACTACAGCAAATGGGAAATAAATAACTTCCATCGATTAAATTCAAAACAATGTCACTTACTAAATTCGAATAAAATTCAATTAAATAATATATACATTTTCATTCTAAAAATATTAAATTTAAATAATCTGCATATAAGTAGCTGCAAAATACATTTCTCATTTATTTTGTGAAATAAGTATCTTGTCCATTATATTAAAAATAATCAATCTCCGATTTAAACAAACACTGTTAGTGTAAAATTTTAACTTAAAATTTTCCTTTAAATTTTATTTAGTTGCAATATCATAATGGCTCTCCGGACATGCGATGCTTCTGTTAATTAGTTGCGTGCGTCTGTGCGTTTGCAACCGGCTTTGTATCGACAATCGAAATGTTGGAATTAGTTTAACAAGATCGTAAATTGATTGCACTGAAGTATATTACGTGTACACTATATCATTTGATTTCGACTTAACTGAATAATATTTGAATTCAATACCAAGGCTCTGGTGTCCATCTGAGATATGTATGAATGTAAAATATATATATATTACTACTACCTAATCAACTATTGATTTATTTCAATGAATTCTACTTTAGCTGCGTGTATGACAGATTGACCGTGCTCAATAAAATGTCTTAATGAGTAATAAATTACAAACGAAACAATCGACTTACAAAAAATTCGAGAAATCAAAACTATTTATGGTGTTACAGACGAATGGTCACGAATGAAACAGTTGAACATAAAATTAGCATATGCCAGTAGCATATAAGCTAATTCAATTGAGACCTTTATTTAGTTTAAAATGTCAAGACAAAACGTGTGAGGCTGAGTCAAACACAAAGCGAACATTCATCTGTCTTTCGTAACATTATTTAAAATATTA
>DVQP01000658.1:0-20428 GCA_018231745.1 Danaus eresimus
TAGTAAATTAGCCAATATTAGCTGGATATGTTAAAAAAATGTATTCGAAGTGTATAAGACATTATATTTTAACTCTCAATTATTGTATAGGAGGATTTTTTTTTACATAGAAAAATATTTTTTTTTATCACCAATACAAAGTAGTTATTTTGGTAATTAAAATAATCCACTAATTACCAACTTATAAACAAGTGTAAAAAATATATTCAGAAGGACCTACATAATTATACATAACCTTTCTACAATAACGAGCTCAACTCTTTAAAATAAATATATGAGATAAGAGATAAATACCACTATCAGATAGGGTTTAAACGTTTTTCACCTCCCCTTCTAACTCTTATAACTTCAACCATACGTCAAACTGCTTTTGTTAATAAATTGTTAAAGCACCATAGGAAAAAATCACTTAGACCTGTAAGACTAGTAGTCATAACCAGATTAAATCGCCAGCTTAGACCATTTATTTTGTTTAATTATAAATTTAACTTGTAAGTTATTAATACTAAAAAAATCATATAAATTTTAATGAAATTATAAATAGTTCACTAAAAGATTTTATCACCTATTTTTGTATGAAATTGTCTTAATCACGCCACTTGTTCGGAGTATCAGGAAAAATATAATTCAAGGTAAAATAATTTTAGGATTTAATTTTAAATATTTTCAAAGAAATTATTTATATCTTTAATTGAAACCTCTTAACTACATATTGTGCAATATAATTCCGATTAAATCTATAATTATTCAGAACAACATGATATTAAAATGAACAAATCTTTTTCAGTACACATGTTCAGAGTTTCCCAAGATGCAAATGTGATCAAATGTGATCAGCACACGTGTACTGTTTCACCGTGATGCTAATTCAACACAATAACTATTCCCACAACAGCAAATACCAGTCGCACGTAGCGACAGCGTTATCGCGACGCGGACGACGTGCTTTGCGATCTAGCGATACGTGGTACGTGGAGCGCCCGAACCACTACGGGCCAGAGCTTCCCAAATGTAGTCCACTAATCTTATAATTAATGACATCAATGAAATCACTAGCTTTATAGAAACATGTGATCGGTTTCATAATTATCCCACGTCCGTATATCTTTGTCAAAATCTTCTTTTATAAAAAAGGCTCTAATAAAGAGTTTTATGCAGAATTATATGCTTCAGTCGATACAAAAGAAATTTTAAATAAAAGAAGGTCCAATGGTTAATATTTAGAATAAGTAAATACTGTCTTATCCTACATCTTAAACGAGGATTGCTTAGTGTACAAAAACTTTGTTTTGTTAAATAATTGAGAATCAGTGGAGAAGACAGTCCTCCACTTTGTTTATGTAACACACAGGGCACATAGTGGATGGTAGATTTCATGCTATAGCGGTTCAGTGCAAACGGGAAAGCGCTGCTAACGGACCTAACAAATCTAACAGGGAGATAACATCTACAAAGGATAAATGTGTAACTTTCTAACAATCCGACAATAGGAAAGAACGCCTATTATATATATTTTTACAAAACGTGTTCTTATGACGTCGGAACCAAATACGAGATTTACCATAATTATAATAGGTTGGTTACATTATCATGTAAAATAAATTGGAAGAACCGTAATATTTTTAAACTAAACAAAAATAATTATTTAATTTTCAAATTTCTATCTAGTAACATCCGGAGTTCTTAACAATTCTTTACTCATTACTTATCTAGCAATCAAAGAGTATAAAATAAAATTAAAAGACCATGAAGTGAAAAAAACGTCAGGTTATCATTTTCTTAGCTAGCATTTCGAAAACAGTTTATGAAAAATACATTTTTCTTTATTATTTAGCCTTAATCTTAAAACTTTGTCCATGAATGTTAAATACATAATTTAAATTTTATTACCATAAAATTTATTAATATTTGTTAAGATCGTTATTCATCAAATAACAGCAATAAAATTCCTCGCAATAACAGTTATGACACGTTTTATAAAGCAGATAATTATTTTAAAAATCCCACTGTTAATAAGGTCACTAAATGGATTGAAGACATATCGTATAGGATAAGAATTCCAAATAACTCGTAAATAAAATAATCGAAGAGAATATTAGATCACTCAAAATATAGTAACTTTTAAATATTGAGGTTTCAATAATCCTATGTATATTATTACCTCTTTTTACCGTATTCTCTGGGTTCAATATATTACTTTGAACGTCTTTCTTTTAATAATCTTCATTAAGTTAATGCCATGAGGAAAAAATTATTTCACCCATTTTCTCTTAATGATCCAATGTTTATTTGTTTTCAAGCAAACATATATAAATATGCGGAAAGAAAAATATCACTACCGTTTTGGCTTCACTGCCATCGGGTAATTTTTTTTTGTGTAATCCTTAAAATAAAAAAAAAATATAGTAGGTATTAATAAAATAGTGAAAGCGATTTAAGTTTACTAACCTATCACGGGTTCGTGTTTAAAACGTCTTTATTTTTTGTTTTCAGCTGCTTTTATAGAATACTAATAGCAGATGTTTCGTATAAATACCATAATATTCATACAGAGGGCTTTTCTTTCAACGATTCTCAACACGTAAGAAGTCAGACCTCTAGGTCAAAGAAGTCGTTTAAACACAGAAATATGGAAGAGTATTTTATTTCGACACAACTTTTACATCATTTTCACAGACAACTGTCAGTTTATTGAATTTAATTATTTTTCTCCACGAATATTGTAAATTATAGATAGCAATTATCCTTCAAAAGAAAATAATAATCTTGATATACAATCGTGAGGCTCCAAAAGCGAAAACAAAAAGGTATCAATAATTTAAACAAGAACATTATTTATCCAATACTATACTTCATTATAAACCCGACAATGCGAAGTCACGGAACCAAAAGCAAATGAAAATACCAAGCGTGTTCTGTAAAGAGCGATGTTGATTTTTTATTTCTTTTTTTGTGTCACGGACGCGAAGGAAAAGCCCTATTGAACTAGTAATTTCACGCACATAGAAAACACACATAATTATATTATTCGACAATCTTGATTTTTTGTTAACTACAAATTATGAACGACTGTAAATTATCTTGAGGAGCCCATGATTGTAGTCTGGCGAGTGACGCTGCATTTTTATTGGTACGGGCCACTATTTCGCTATCGCACCTCTATTATATAAAAAACATATTAACGGTTTCCATAAAGTGGCTCATACACCGATATGAATATATTTTCGTTGGGTATTCACAACGAAAGACTACCTTAATTTTAATAGTCCCTTCTTGGTATTAACATTATCTATATTAAATAATTGTAATGATTTGATGTTTTTTTATAATTGTATTACTTAATTCCGCTTGGTTTAGTTTCCAATTAAATTTCTCTTTATTTTACCAAGTCAGATTAGTCTCGAGATTAAGTGATATCGCACGTTTAAATCTTCCTATGTACACACATTTGAAACGTCTAGTCTTTTAAGTATCATTAGTACTCAAATAATGTAATTCTGACTTTCATACATTATTGTACATTAAGAGCATATAGTAGTTATGTGATATTTTTGGTAATAATGTTCAATTGATAAAGTTGCTATAAATTGTGACTGTAAAATAATGTTGAGAATAGACCCCGCATGCGGCAAGTCGGTGGCATAAAAGAGAATCATCGATGGACAGGCAGGTGAGGAGTTAGTACGAAACGCAGGGATAGATACGCTGTGCTGAACTTGAAATATTAGGGTTCCGCAGTTAAATGACAAACATGAAATTATTCATAATAAATAATAGTAACATTTATTATTTTAAAAAATAACGTACTTAACTTTCGAACAGCACATAAATAACATACTTATTTTATTGATACAGGTCTTTAAATATTTTATTATATTTACGGTGTATTAAATAAAGAACAATAACGTGACGTTACTTGCCATTATGAAATCATATAATGAAGCTTATTATTTGAATATACACAGAATATAAGGCACATTTGTCATAACAGATAATTGGATATTAAAAATGGCGATCAGGCTTTTTGTTAACATTCTGTAAGTAGTCCTTGTGCATGACATTGCATGTTTGCAAATTGGGGACATTTTTTATCAAATTCATCAGTTAAAAAGGTCTGATGCTAATTTTTATCCGAATCCCATATTATATTAACCAAACACATTTTACAAACAGCGTTATTAATTTAATGATATAGATGATTATATCATTTAGTAGCGTAGCATTTTTTCTCAGAATATGTCACTTATTTTTAAAGTATCAAATAAAGTGTGTGTATTAATTTTCTAACATTAATTATATTGAAAAATAAAGATGTTATTAACTTATTACGGTTAGTGCACAAATTTAACCGTGAGTTGTTTTAAAGTCATAGAAAAACAATTACAAAAGATACATACTTTTACTGCCTGAGACTGTGATCATAGTATCAACTTAATAAATAAAATAAATATCATGCAAGTTAAAATTTAACCTGCAACTTTGCCTAAGATTTTTTTTTTGTTCAAGAACAACAATGTAATTTCGAGTAACACTGAAAAAACATACACATATATATTCATATTGTAAGATAAACAAAACGCTTATCTTGAATATGTTCTTTTTTATTATATTTTCAGCATAGCACCAAATGGAGGAGTCTAACAATATTTCAACTCAAACGAGATAACTCCAACATGATAATAATTACCCCCTTCATTAACAAATCCCCGTATAAGTTCCCGGTACTCTTTTTCGCAGCATTAACAGGGATCAGGTGGCTAGTGACATTGTGAACGGCTAATCCGTCAAATCTGTTCCAAGTTAACGCACTAAGGGGCTGGGGGTAACATCAACCCTTGTGACTTATGATACAACCAACTAAGATAACACACATTTTGATCGCGCACCTGTCGCTATGAGCTCGTGCAGCTTTTAATGCATCGCGATAAGAGATCGCTACAATAAAATACGCCTAAAGTTACATTTGCATAAAGATAAAGTTGAAACTACTTTATATCCAAATTCTTTTATTTTATAAGGGCCTTAAAATTTATTATAGATAATATTTTTCGAGTTTTATGCATATTTATAGTTGTAGCCGTAATAATCTCGATCAGACCAAAAACGATAGGACAGCAAAATCTTTAACAATAATTAAATTATAAAATTCAGGGTGCCAGATTTTAACAATCACAAACATTCTCTAGCATTAATGATAAGTATGTTTGTTCTGTAACGAGTCTCGGAAGCCGGCAATAAAGGCAACCGACATCATTACCACGCCAGCAAACACAAATTGACAAGCAATATTTCAAACTCGATGATTATCATATCGGGCGGCGAATACCATAAAATTAAATCGCTAGGGTTGAGTTCAGTGAATGGAACAATTACTCGGTTAGAGTGCATGTGACGGTGTCGCGACAATGACTTCATTAGTGGCGAATTGCTGCCAGCAACCTTATGATGTATGGGCACTTGACTATGTAATGTGTTTTGGATATTGTAGCATCTGTTTACAGAAATTGTCTTATTACCTTTAAAACTTACACATCAATGGACAAAATGACCAAAATTTACAAATCGTCTGAGATATTACAAATCCGGAAATATCATTTGAAATAAGTGGAGAACATGGTCCAGTAATTTTAGAAGAAATGACAATCTATTGCATAGACATCGGTTTTAATACGTTTACTGATAAAATGTAATAAAAATCAACATATTAATAAAAAGCTATTCTAACAAATACAAATTATAAAGTACGATTTCGACATGCACATTTTCCGTCTGATTAGAGATAATGATCCAGTCAGAGTTTGGCATATGTCAGTGATCATCCAAGCCCCTAGCCAATTAGGGGAAACCTATGGGGGGTTGGGCAATGTTTATTATTCAACTGATAATTTTTTTATATAATGATTTGCTTATATCACCAATATAACAAATATACCACTGTATTACCTGAGTGATATCTTTTTTAGCTCCGCTATATTTTTGATACTATTATGTTGCACCAAATGACACCCCGCTTCCATATATTTTAAAGATTAAAATTATGATGGAAAAAAAGAAAAATTAGTTTTTAGGAATATCTTTTTTATTTTAAAAGACGAATTTTGAATGCTTTAATGTATATTGTCATTAAGGTAAATTTAGCTATGATTATGGCACTAACCCGAAAATTATTGACATCAATATGTATTGAACAAATAAGACATAGTAGTATAAAATGATTGAATACAAACAAAGCACTCATAAAATATTATTGGATTTTTATATAGTCTAATTAAGGTTGATTGCAGTTCAAATTTTCGACGAACTTTAAGATTCAATTGTTGAACAATGAAACAAAAAAATATTGCAAAAAAAGTCGAAAAGTCGATTATATAATCTAAAAGCAAACAAAACAACAATGTCGAAAGTTGCGCAAGTGCTCGTTGTTTTGGTGCCGACAACAAAAGTGAAATAAAATCAAACATCTCAAATTTTTTTAACAATCGACAAATACTCCAACCCCCTTTAATATTTTAACAGACATAGCATACAAGGCATGGGATTATTGCGATTCAAATCTTATTCGCAACACAGTTTGCAATTTGATTAATAAGAATAAAAAACAAGCAGATTTTTTTTAAATACAATCAAAATATTTATCAGCAAATTTTTAGATTATGATATATTTAAAAGGTATCACAATTTTCATTTCTATAGCTCATTCAATTGTAGAAAATCGCTCGTAACTTAACACCCTAGTTTAAACAAATAGAAGCAAAGAACATTAAAAAATATATAAACATGAAGGGGTGGAAACAATTAGTGCTATTTGAGGATTGTAAGTTGGCAAATATTATAAATATTAACAATTTCACGGTGCCACTGGTGTTATAAATCATTGGGGATGAATTTTGTCTATTATTGTTAACCCCACTTGACCATATACAACATTCATATACAAGTCTCTCCATTTTTAGTTTGAATAAAATTAGAAAAAAAAGTAATTATACATTTAGTTGCATATGCCAGTACAGTAAAATGGGTAATTGATAAAATTATAATGTCTAGTGGTAACAGAACATCTTACATATATATCTCAATTTAATATAAAGGACATGAAATAAACACAGGATAAAAGATACAGTATATTTGACATAGTTTTAAGTATGGAGTGATATTTATTTATTAATATAATAGCAATTATATTTCAGGCACTTAATTATATTATTGTAAAGCTGGTTAGTATGCACAAGTCAATTCATATTTTCATGGTAAATAATTGTTTTATTTTATTACGGATATCAGTTTACGGGCCAATAAAATTTAATTTTAAATTACGCCTTTTAAGTGAAATATTGTGTCATTTCGATAGCATCAAATAAAATAAATAATAACTAAACTTTCTATACACATTTAACAGAAACTGTTCGGTTTTTTGACACCTGCCCATTGTTTCTATGAAGGCGATATCTGGACTGGGGACATCTTTATCATATTCCGTGTGAATGAATTTCGATGTGAACTGTCATCATCGGTTAAAACACGTATAGCCCTTTTTTAGATGGCCCAAGAACGATAAATCCGGTGCTTAGTAACAAAATGTCCACTCGTTTCGTTAAGTAGACTGATGTAATAGATTAAAATCTGAAATATTTAAAGACAATGCTGTATGGAATTATCATTTTAATTTTAAAGCTAAAACAATTATAACAATATAAAAATGTAGCATATAAATTGTTCATATTGAATGCAGAAATTTGATAAAGTCAGGGTTTATTGTTAAAACCGATATATTAATAAATTCTTCCGAATAACTCTCTAAAGTGTATGACACCATCGGCACGGCAATAGCAATTAGTGGTTAGCGGTTTGTAATTTAATTAATCTAATCTCAATCCACGCAAAACACTGTATCAATACGGGATGAATAATTAGTGAATTAAACGCAAGCGCTAGCGAAGCATTATTAAGGATGTAATTGTAGGCAAAGCAATTGTTTGTACAGGATCGTTATGTCTGGTAATATGAATGGGTAGTCATCGTGTTCTCTGTAGCGAGCCCTCTACGTACGGCCGCGCGCCCTGTGGTCGTCGGTCGCGCGTACTAATGACTGCGCGCGACCGGAGCACGCGCCGCGTCGCACGCCTCTCTTCATTACCAACCTCTTTCCCGTCTTTATTATTTTTTCGCCACGTGCCTATTATAGCGGTTTTTATTTTATATTATTTTTTTCGAAATAAACTCCTTTTTAGCCATGTAATCGGATCCTATTACAAATAGGGGTGGATTACCGAAGGCCTAATAGAATAGACGCGATCGTGAGTGATATGTGATTTGATCAACATAAACAAGCTATTTAGCCGAGTTTGAGAGTTTAATGGTGGTATCACTACGATAACATTTACTAGTCGATTACATATAATCTTCTTTATTAAAAGTTCTTTTAAGTTGCCGTTGATCTATTTGCTGCAGTTTAAATATAAATAAATACGATCTTAGTTCTACTATCTCACAAGTGCTAAAACTGATTATTATTATTCGTGTTATATGTCTATTACTTTTTCACTTACTTATTTATTTTTTGGTAGACCCCCTTTTCTGCCATTCAATATTTAAATTTAATAACACTTGCTTCACTATAAGCAAAATATTAAAAATGTTAGACTTTTTTAAAAAATACAAATATATAAATTATCACTAATTAAAAAAATAAAGATCGTATAAAATAAATAATCCTTTCCCAATTGTAGACAAATTTAATAGTTGTGAGAGGGGTTGTGTCGAGCTTTTGAGATATAAGAGAGTCTCAGTGGGGAGTCCTTCAACGGATGAGATTTCATACTCCCTCCGGAAGGCACACGCTCATTAGAAAGGCCTATCGGCTTTCTGCATCCACTGTACCCGGGACGTGCGCTAGAGCATTTTATACGCTGAAATAAAGTATTAGTTGTATAGCCGCGTGACAGTCGCGTGCCGTATGAACACTGGTTTATTTGCTTTTACGTGATTTAACATGTTTATGCGACTTCATTTTCTACAAATCTACTTTTCAAAGCCACATTTGATTTTTATTTGCTTAAAAAAGGTAATGCTAATCAATATTACGTCTTTTTCATAATTTTCCACTTCATGTATACTTCATTATATAAATACTTCCTTAGGCTTACTCTACAAATATAAATTTTTCATGTACATAAGTTTAAATATTAAAAAACGAAAGATTGGGTATTCTTTATTTCTTAACTAGGTTCGTAATTTAATAGTGTGCGAATAAAGTCAAGTACGCTTTTAAAATATTTGTCATGATATTTAAATTCATTTATTATATAATCCAAACACGTGCGAAATCAACCACTTCATACACTTTTGGTAATGAAAAGGGATTATTACTGCTCAGTGAGCGATGCTGTAAACGATGGATATTTACATCGACGTGTATCAAACGCAGGTGTTCCATAATCATTATTCACATATTTCGTTTTATTATGTCTCTTACTACACAAAACTATCTTGGCTTGTCTGTTAATGAGGTATCAGATCTTACTTAGGCATATTGTGAGCTTAATATATTCTTATGTAAACAAGCAATCTATTTCTTGTACGTAATGTTTGCTATATTTATACCTTGCCCTGTTTTGTGGTTGTATTAAGTAAGGACTTTTAATAGCCGGCTTTAAGTGAAGACAATTTCAATGGTTATTAATTAACAATTGGAAGGCAAATTTATAATTTTTAATTAATTCTAATGATCACAAGTACTGAATGGCAATGGGAAAAAATTAACAAAGAACTAATAATACCTATCAAACCTACAACGCTTTTTCCCAAGAATACTTGTTCTTTTGTTCTTCTAGTGGGGCAAAAGGTACGTGAGTTTTGGCTTGTTTATCGACCCTTACAATGGGTTGGCAGAGGGTGCGTCACGTGTCCAAAAAAGGATGTGCGACAGAGTGATTCACAGTAAAATCACCCTTAGACTTGACATTTAAGGCACATATTCGCTAATACATTTATTTACGCTTAATTTTTACACACAATAACGGAGTTTGTTAACGTTTCTCTATATTATTTTTAATAAATATATACTGTATAAAATCGTTTGTAAAGGTGTAATTTAAATAAAAATATTATATCAATCACCAAACACTAATGGTATTCAAATTAATATAATTACGTTATGTATTATTATTGCATGGTTTTTATGAATTAAATTATAATTTATTAACTTGTCTGATTATAAAATTCAAAATTCCGTGTGAAACACAAATAAATTCAATTCCTAGTGATTAAAAGTTACGCGTGATATGATACAACAAATATTTATAGGCACCTTTATAAACAAAAACATATCTAAGTAAGCTAGTTCAAAACAAGTATGAGAATGCAACATAATTTCTAAATCATTGACAACATTAAGCAGTGCGACCAAGCATAGATATAAAAAATAAAAAAGAATATATACGAAAGTGACAAAAACCCGTGTACAAGTTGACAGGGTTGACAACGTCATCGCACGATCAAGTCGGCGTTCGATCAATTATGTTTGATTCATTGAGTTCACCTGACAGAAGGTATCGCCGTCTCTCGGCGACTCCAAAATATTGTGATTTAGATTTTATCTGCTCGGGGCCAAATTAATTTTACCTAGTGAAATCTCGAAGGTGGCGACCACAGATTTCATCACAAGTTCAATGTGTAATATTTAAATTCATGTTCGGTTAATAACAAACAGCTTCAGTTTTTGATTTAATTATATTTCAATATCTATAGACGTTTGGAACGATATTTAGTTTCAATAAAATTTTGTTCAGTCTAACATACATTTCGCCAATAGTAATAGTTCCTATTTTAATAATTATTTTATCGCACCTTAGACACACATACCTATAGACAGAGTGCTTGTATTACTTATTAAATAATTAATGGCTGCCATTTATATAATTTGTTTTACATGTTTATTGGGACGGCGTTATCTGTACTAGAATAATATAGGTATAGTTTCTGTAAATGTTATCAAGTTAATGAAATTACATTGTGTGTTTTATAACCAGAATATTATCAAATATTTTTTATTAATACATTTGCATATTTAATTAACGAGACGGTGCTATCGGCATTTCTAGTGATGTGGATGTTAAAAGAACATTTTATTGAAATATCTTAATTTACTAAATAAATTATAGCGTAATATAATTATAATGCAATTTATTGTATCTATAAAGCAAAATTTCGCGTAAAATATAATGTTTAGATGAATATGTTTTAACTATGGATCTAAATTATTTGATGTGAGACCCATATTCATATCTTGGCCCCGGAATTTCATTTTACATTTTTGTTGTAAGTTCAAACTAGGAGGTGAGGAGTCAAGTCTCCAAGTCACGTTAGATGTCACCGAATCAGTTTTTATCCTCCCACGGACCATTTATTCCCGGATGCGGTAACTTTAGACCAAACGACCTATTTCTGTTCGGGTTTTTGCCAACGTTGCGTGCGTATGCGCAGTTAAGCTTTTGGTTGGCGTTATAGTGTAGGATGTTATATTGTACATTGTTCTTTTAACGATAACTCATTAGAGACATTTTATAATTTTTTAGTTGTTATTCTCATTTAATTTCAGTTATTACGATAGTGTGTTACACGAATAACAGAATAAAAAGAAATGGAATATTTTTCAATCTTTATAACGGGTAATGTTATCATAACTATTAATTTTATGGATCAACCAAGAATTTTTGTTTACTTTTATAAAATTTTTCGTTATAAAAATAACGCTTACAATAGTTATTTAAATAGTTCTTTGTTTGTATCATTTGACAGAACCAAATGTGGCCCTAGCGCCCCGATGTTCAACTGCACGCTACATTGAGCACGCCCATAATTTAAACGAGTAAAAAATAAAACCACAATTTGATCTCCAACTACTTATATCACGTGTGCGCTTTATATTGAATCTCTTTGAATGTTTTGACGTCAGATTAATTTTAGTTAATATTGAACAAGTAAAATGACGGTAATACAAACTGTCCGCTATCAACAATGCTAAAGTATCGTTAGTTATAAGAATGTGTATCATTATATATAAAGTTACTTTTAAACCCTGGTATACACGGTGGTAATCTAGTATTATTGGTACATTTTATTTTGTAATTCAATCAATTTCACTAAATCGATTATATTTTAATACCATTGTAATATCATAAATGTGTACAGCATATTTAACACAAGGTTTTTGGTTACATATATTGACGTGAGTAAAGTCAATGAGATGTAGCTTAATTTTTCAGTCTTCCTTTTAAGAAGGCAAATATTCTCAATGATTCAATCATCAGAGTGGCATTTCCTGTGGAGTATATAGAAGAATTGATAAACTCTTAATCGATTCCAAAAATCATTTACCAGATAAATAAAACAAAACTCTGCTCCAAACTTCAGTCGAAAAGTTGTCGTCCCGTTAAGCGACACTGTATCTCCTTCCTTTTCATTCTTATATTGTTAACGTATATTGCATCCCTGTTATCCTTGAATGGTGACTACCAGATTGCAAGACTACAAGTACCAGGACCAGTTTTTATGCACCAACCACAAGATGCCCTCAGAAATCTGCAAAGATGGAGTCACCGAGGAAATATGTTCTAAGAACTATGTATGTGTGTGTAATACATATTCCATGGCTACAAAATATTATTATTAAATTCACGAAGATTTTCGATGGACTTATTTTGAAATTATTTTGAAGTTATTGAATATTTATGCGTTATCCATTTAGATTTTAACTTAAAACTATCACTAACACCCATTAAAAACAATTCAACGAATTTTGTTTGTATTGGCCAATTTTTATGTATATTTCTTACATAGGTACAATTTATCTTTCTATTAAGATCTTAACGTTTTTTGAGTAACAATTAGTTTGGAAAAATTACCTAAAAGTTCTGTAATGTAAGGTAAGATCTTCGCTGTACTGATAAGTCTCGGAATTACGAATAAGGAATCCGATGGGACCACCCAAAGCCCCAGCTGCCGTCCCGCCTTATTTATTGTTTTAATTAAAACAACATAACTCAGGTTCCTCCATTGGACGCGCTTATGTGACAGCTCGTAATTTTAAAGTTTAGCTTCTGAACGCGATCCTTAAATTAAGCTACCCGTGCTGCTTGCTTGGGGGGCTCACTAAATCTTTCTCTCCTTGTAGACACTATGAACATAAGCACATGTACATAAGGTTTCATGAGATATTATATTTTGTAAATAAAGAGCTATTTCTAAATAACTAATCAAACAGAAGGTTTATACATGAGATCACGGTTCAAGTTTCTTCAATTAAAATCTATCAAAAGAAATACGAGAACACGAAATAATATGACTTTAAATATCTGGATACTTTTTATTAATTTTCTATATTAACAATTACTACTCCAATTATACTACTTATACGGAAACAGCAAATACATGAATTAAACAAAACATTAAAAATTAAGTTAGTTGTGAAATTAACTTTTTCATTTAATTAAAAATAACCAGTTACTTTTTACAGTTAAAATTATTTTAATTTTTTTAGTGTGAAAAGTTATTGTTGTTCCAAAATCATGTCTTACATTTCAAAAACATGTAAATCATATTTTAAATTATGAAATAGTTGTTTTAACCGTTCTTTTGTAACTCTTAATAAATAAGGAAATGGGAATAAAAAAAGCTTATGTTGTAATTTTTTATTAACACATCATATTATTTTAGTCACATGAACCAATCAGCGGATGAGTATTCGTGAGCATTTTTACCTTAACGTTTTAACAATTACATTCATTTAATTATTACTAATTTATCACCTACTGTAAGAATAGGATTATATACTTTGTGGTAGCTTAATGTAAGAAACTCTAATACACTATTAATGTACTTTTATACAAAAAAAGGAACTACCAGTGCGTGCACTTATCGAAATATTAAACTTTAACTTTAACTAACACTAAGAATTGCTTTTGTTATAGTATACAGTTGTGATTTCTCGTTGTTCGAATCGTTTAATGTATGTACCCAAATTCTGTTATATACATACAGTTTGCTGTACCCAACTTAAGCTTTGACAATTTTTCCCTTTACGAACCTTTATTGTATATATATAACGCTAGATTACCTTAATATGGAAATTGTCACATGTAGCTATTATGTCTTAACATATCTTAATCACTAATTTAAATAGAGGATTCAATAAATAAATAGTATATATTAATTAAAAATTCTTACATAGTACCATTTCGTTCACATCTACCGAATATAATCTCAGTCGATGTAAATTCACATTATACCAATAAATTAATAAGTAACATAGAGTCGTCCGTAATAAGAAATAAACTCTATATTTTTCTGTTTATGCATAACCACGTTTCATTCAGCCTTTTACTTGATAAGTGTTTTAAAAATTCAAACACAATATTTATACTATAAAATATTTTTTTGTGGAGCTTTTGAAATGAATATGATTTTGCTATCATTTAATATCTTTGTTTGCTTTTCCAGATGTTTTCATTTAAAAACGTGACTAAGTTTTCGCTTAACCAGTTCGCTATTTGAAAAATATCGGGAAAATATTTCTACATTTAAAATTGAAGTTGAATATTAAAATTATAATAGTGCCAGACGGTTCAATTTCTAAGGTTGGACTTTTAAGATATTTGACAATTACATAAAATAGATTACTATTGGCCAGAAACTTTATATCCTTTTTTCTGAATAATTGATTGTTCCACAAAGCCAACATCAGATATGTTTTGTATGGCTTGGCTTGTATGTGTTTAGAAGTAATGTTATATTTTTTCAAACAATACGATTAAGCCAAATTTTAGTCATAAGTGAACGTTCATAGAATATGATAACAATTGTAAAATAAACAAACATATACATTTATTGTTATTATTTACGCACTATTATGATTTACGAACCGTAATAATACAAATCCATATTTTATTCAGGTAAGACTTTTAATGCACTCGAATCGTTGGTACTTTAATCATGTATATCATACAGAGTTTAAATCTGGACTTTCATAACCATATACACCACCAGTTAACTTTACACTGACATCGAAATGATTCTTCACATAGTCATTGGTTTCTCACAGACATTCCACAACACATCTTAACATGTGATTATTATCACCACTTATCAACTGTTCCACTAGCTTTCTACACCATACAATTAGTGTGCCGGTCAGAAGAGTACGTCCGAAGACAATGTTCAGTTGTAGAGCGCTCACAAAGCGCAAAATTGCAGCTATGGACAGTCCATCGAGTTTGGGCTCGGGGGGCCTCCCATCACGCTGTAGGGAGGGCTGTGCGGGGGTAAGGATTGTATGGAACCCATCGGTCCGTGGTACATGTCCATCTCCAAGGAACCGTCTGGAGAACATTTGTCTGTCATCTTGTTCTCTTGTTTTGTCACCATGCGTCGCCATTTTGCCCGTGCATTTTGGAACCATACCTGAGAACAAAAAAGAACAAAGTTGATGTTGGCAAAGGGTAATCAGTGCAGGGGAGTGACTTTCACGATCATAACATATGTTAACGCTCAGCTCAGGAAGAGAAAGACAACTTACATGAACATACAAGTCGCTCGAGTTAAATATTGTAGTCCTTTTATTATTTCTTGTTTATTGTATTTATTATCTTGTAGTGATTCAGTCATTGAGAAAATTTCAAACCTTAATTTCATAAAACGTCTTGCAATAAGAAAACTGACATTGCTCCGTTGTTAGTTAAGTCATTCAATACTTGAAAAATTATTCTAAAGAAATATCTCATTCGGACTTCTGTTTATTGTGTTTTTTTACCACTTTTTACTAATATCTAATTTGACAAATTAATAGTATTTTGGTTATTATTAGAAACTCATATCATTCCAATCACATATACTAAAATGTGTGTTACTTGTATGTAGTATATACACAAATTTTCTTAAAGACATTTATGTGGAAGTAATGTTCAAGTTTCTACAACAATGTCAATGTCAATACGTAAATGTTTGCCTAATACGCAGTCATCAGGACGCGCAAATATAATGACCAATAGCAGTTAGTGGCAGTGGTGACTCCGCCTACCGCGTCATGGCTGCCACGAATGTTGTCTAATGCCAAATTTAGATGATCCATTCTTTCTTGGCCACCTTTAAAATGCAATATCTAAAAATATTTAAAATATCGGTAAAGAATGTTAATTGGATATTCATACCTAAAACACAGCCAATTAGCAAACACGGAATGAATATATCAGTCAGCGGGTCCGTAAATCGTCATATAACATGGAGTAAGATAGCGTCGAAGGGCAACGGTATGAGAAATGGGCTAAGAGAGCTCAAGACCATATGAGCTTGTACGATTGATGGTGCCACGTCCGCACATACCCGTTTGACAGAAGATAACGCATGGTGGTCCTAGAATACTCGCATGAGTGACAGCAATCACTTACATTCATCCTTGCTACTGCCATTCATGGAATATTCTAATCACATTTAATACTATACAAATTTCATTTAAATACTTTAAAACGGAGAATTTGTACCTATTTTATTAATAGCTTTTTAATGGGAGCATCTCACTGTATCTGAAACGACTGACACAATCAAATCAAATTCCGTACCTAAGCTTAATCTCCTGAATTTTAATTGACGTAGCCAACAAGCATCATAAAATAATGAGGGCCGCGTGCCTGGGTGCCCCTCATTATCTCAACAACATAGCTATCCATAATATAAGTGGGACTAACAATGAGACAAATCATGGAACGAAAAATGTTTACTATTGTAAAGAAATATTTAGAATAACGGAAGTAAACATACTCGTCGAAAAAGGGGTCCATGGATCCACATAAATCCGCGTACTATTTTAAAACCTATAAGTAAAATAAATAATTTATTTGTACATAAGGACTTCAAGCAGCACGTATAAAGCTACAAAGTATATTTGGAATCATAAAAATACGGCTTTTAAATTTTTCTATTCTGCTTTCAAAATATTTATGTCTGTATAGGCATATGACTGCCACTGGACGAACCATCTGATACAGCAAAATTTAATCAACAATAAAAAAAAACATCCCAATGAAACATTAAGATTCAATTTGCTTCAAATTAAAAACAGTGGCATTAACTGCATTTTTTTAGTGGGAACATTGTCTTGTCATTAATTGATGTGATTACGAAGTTTTAATTAATTGTATGCAATTTTTTTGTACTGGTTGAGTTAACTCCAATCGGCGACATAATTTAATTTCAAAGCTACCTACTACTTGATAGTTGACTCATTTTATTTTCTTTCAATCTTCAATATGAATAAATATAATTTTTAAAAACTAATAGAAGTTCAAAAGTTAATTGACATTGTTACAATATTAACATCCGCTTAAATAATAATACTATAAATAAGACATGATTGTGTATTTGTATTATATTTTAAACAAGATGTAAATCAGTACCGAGCCGTTCAAATATGACATTGACAAAGTGCTCCTCGCCTCTATGTATGTCAATAATATTTGACTATTTTGTTACAAACCATGTGGAAATATAGAACGGTATTTAGAGATAGTATTCATTAAATATGTCACTGTTTTTAATATTTATAGTAATATATATTTGTATTACACTTTAAAAAAAATAAATGAAGAAATAAAATAAACGAATAACTACCAGTAACATTTTGTTATAAATATTCTATTCATTAAAATTTTACTTAGTCTGACAAATTAATAATTTAATATTAAAGCACTTTATGTATCAAAGTTATTGATTGGAATTAAGTCAAAATAATTTCAGTTAATAAAATAATGTGATGTTATTGATGAAACTTATATTAAATGATGTCTAAATAAACACTACGATCAAAGAGACCCGAGAATTCCTCCCTTGTGTAAATGAAATCTGAGGAGATGTAATTAATAGTCACATTTTCCTTGCTGTATAAATAATATGTGAATAAATTATGAGGTAGACGCGGCACGTCCGCTCGGCGTGAGTACGCGCGACCAAATGACAAATGGATGCCTTTTGAAATCGCGGCGGAAATTATCTGCCCAACCGAGCGTCTCAGGACGATGCGTTCTTACTAATTACTAGAGCGTTTGATTGTGATCTTCTCATCTTCCAGCGCTAAAATATACTTTACATAATACTCTTTAAGGATGATTTTCCTTCCAGTGACGATATTTATTATTGTCACTAAATGTACTTAGAAAGTAAAATTATATTTGCCCCAATGTTGAGGTGTGACCATCCGACTCTAATTGCCGGGGTTGAGACGCCTTCTGAACTTTTAGAGTTATTTGTGTGCCGTCAAGAAGCATCTTTATAGTGTTTAAATTAAGAGAATAATATGATGGTTTAAAGCACTAGTTGGTTAGTGAAAAATGTATTAGTTTTTAAAAAAAATTTAAGTTCTATGTTGGATCCACTTTCCTTATATAGGATAATGTTAAAAACAAAACTATTTTGTATCCCAACAAACAATTTATAGTCCGATTAAATATTCAGTATCACGAACCATAGATTAGGCATCGTACAAATCCCGAGAACAAGGAAAAGCACTTTTTCAATCAACTAATTACGGCAAGCTACTTGAACCTGACTCATTTTTCAGCCGAGAAAAAAATACAAACGGAGCGAGTGACAAATCACGCAATTGCAGACGCACGAAGAGAATTATGGCGCAGTTTGTTCTAAATGCGCCCGCACCAGGGTTACGGTGTCGTCCCATACATTACAAGAGGCACTCGCGGCAATTAGACGCATGCGTGACAACATTCAACTGCCCCAGTCGTCCACAATCAGACAATTGTTATTTTCCAATAAATTCGAAATCCACCTGACTCCAACCGACTTCCATATATTTAAATTAACTTTTTGAAGAAATATACTATGTTTATACCACAAAACGTGAATACAAAACAAACACAGGCGTTTAAAGACATTTATGAAGTTAAGAACAATTTGCGAAGTTGTAATATTTAGTTTTAAAAGCGTCGTATCAATAAAAAAACCATTTATTACCTTTTTATAATACTAAATATAACAAAATGTCTTTAACACTTTAATGTTCGATTTGTCTGTATTTTTATGACTAGGACTGGACCTTATTTTGCTAAGTATGAAATAATGTAAATTTTTACGATACCAACTTTAATTCAAGTTTTACTTAAAGTAAATCCATTACAATATCATGCTCTTCTGATGTTATCTCTAGAAGAAAAAGAGGTCCACAAGATTTCTCCACGGGAGCGAACAGCCAAAAATCTGAAGGCAAAACGAAAAAGCCCTTATCTTTGCAAAACGGAACACAGGCCGTTCACTTTACTAAGAAAAAATTACGATCAATATTCGGAGGTCGGAGAGAGAAAGATTCTCCTTGCGTTCATATAATTGGTTGAGAGGAAATTTATGCGGCGGTTGCTATCTACCTTTCGGGCCAAGTCGGCTTGGCTCGGTATGTCGATAAAAGGCAAGGGAATGCCTACTGTTTATATACCTACATCGCTAAGATGGAAAGACTTATAAATGTATAAATTGTATCTATGATATGGTGCACAGGATAAGATTGACAATTTGAGGAATCAAAACAATTATAATAAAATTAAGTATTATTCAAAAGACAATGTACTTCTCCTTGACCAAACAGGAAACGACAAATTTTACCTAAACAGATCAATGTACGCTAAAGTTTCACTTGAATAGACAAACATTAAAACAACCCGCTAATACAGCCCATACGAAAGACGTGAGTATTCAAAAATCTTGTAATTACGAAAACAAAGGATAGGTCTTTGAAGATACCGTGTAAGATCCACATTAAAGGGCCGCTCGAACAAACAAATTAGAAGCAATCTAAGGGTCTAAATTGTTAGGATATGCCGATGTGTATTCAAGTTATTAGAACTTGTGGTAGTGGTAGCAGCGGCTAGACATGGTTTATATTCTTCTTTTCAAAACTATACTGAAATCTGCAGTAACGTACCGTTAAGAATCAGACCTATTGAAACACGATAATAAAACAAATAGTCAGAAATAAAGTTTTACAATCTCTTACACAGTAAAAACTTATCATGAATATTTTAATATGTTATTTTAAAAATTTTACATAAGAACTCATTTGATTTTCATTGTAAACTTTTATTGCTAAAGTTGTTAAAAGTAGATATGTAAAGGTAAAATTGTAAAATGTATATATCTAGACATTCTTCAAAGGGTTTTTTAAAATACTTTCAATAAGTTACTCGTGTTCTCTTTCGGTATTTGGTAAAATGTTTTGAATATAAAATACCAATTCTTTTATCGATAAACTATAGTGTTCTATTCTTATCACTCCCAGTCGACTGATCGCTCTAAAACACAATATAAATATAAATTTGATTATATAGATACGATATCCAGTTAGGTATAAAGCAATTACTGTAATGAACATATATTT
>DVQP01000659.1:0-20425 GCA_018231745.1 Danaus eresimus
AATGTAATTAATACTTTAATGGACATTATTACATTTAGCGCGTTATACTTTTGATCAAACAATATAACATGAATTCAATCGAGTTTCTAAAATGACTTACGTAGATAAAATTACAATACAACAAAAATGTATGTATTTTCATTGAGAGTTTAAAAAGAATTTGAAGGTTCCTCGACATTTGTGAGATAGAGAGAATATTGAAACAAAAAATTTATTGTGTTACGTTAATTATTCATTTCTTAAAGAATTTTGTATTAGACTAAAAAAATGGCGGATATTGGGTACAGTTGAAAACTTAAAAAACGAGGTATAATTGTATGGAATAACATAAAAAAGTAATTATACAATGTTTTATTTGTATTGTGTTGATTGTTGTTGAAGTATTGTCTTCTTAACACCGTCATTTCGTTAGCTCAAATAACCTTGTTTGAAGATTTATATATTATAACGGAAATCGTAATAATAATTAAGAATAATACGAAAATTTTTAATAATAATAATATTCTTAATGTACTCCTAAAAATATAATAATATTTTTAATTGGTAGACATTTTTATACTATAATGTACCTTATAAAATATTAGCATTAAATTAAATATGTTATCATTTTATATCTCATTTATTACATATATGTGAGTTGTTTATTAAATATTTTCAACATCGACACATGACGTAGCTTGGGTTTAGGCCATTCAGATCTGTGGCTCGGGAAGAATATTTGAGAATTTATGAGAAAATTATTAAAGGCTAAAAAATATTTATATCAGAGCAAAATAATTTCCATTGTTTCCTTGGGGATATCTAAATGACAATTTTTAATAGAATAATGAGTCACTATAAATCTCCTGCATTTGTTAGCTTAAGTCGGAGGAGCATTTGTTTTGTGTATATAATTAAAAATCTTAGTAGTAAATAAACATCTTAATGGTGTGCTGTTTCTGTGGATAATAAAATTTACTTGTTTAAATTATTATACGTTTTTAAAGCTAACAATTCCCAAACCAACAAGTTATACCACATTACAGAAGGAATTTTTGCTTAATATAGGAATAAATCTGTGATTTTTTTTTCTAATTTCCGTAAAAAAATTATTAATATAAATAATTGTTAGAAATAATATAAATATTTGTGATTTCATTTAGATAATAGTGCTTATTGAGTTTCAGGCATATTGTTATTTTATTTATCAAAATACACTCTGTAAACAAAAATTTTAAAGGAAATATTTTTTCTGTCATTTAGAGCGATTTTTTTTTATTGTATTGCATATATACTAAATAACATTTTATATTGTTTCGATACATAATATATCAAAAAATTATAAACGCAATTGGTTGATTTGTAAAAAATAATGCTTTAGGCAGCCAAATTATAGGACACAGATTAAAAATATTTTATAAATATTAAATTCACTTAAAATTTTGTAAATAAAAAATTATTTACATGTAATATAGTTGTATAAGTACTAGTGATATTAATTATATTAATATATGTATCAATATTACCTGCAAAACAAATTTCTGATCGATGACCTTCTTGCCGATGGTCGGCTGGAAGTCAGAAGACTCCAGCGCACGGAGGAAGAACTCATATACCAGCTGGAGGTGTGGCCAGGACGCCTCCAGGGTGGGGTCGTCCTCCTCCGGGTCGTAGTCAGGGTTGTCACTTGGAGGCAATGTACGAAACAGGTTCGCTGATATCTAACAAGCATTAAAAGAGAATTTTAATTATAATTATATTCACACACACACACATAAACAATGAAAGTTATGTAATATCATGACACTTAAATGATAAAAAAAAAACCTATACATATTTTGTAAGTTTAATATAATATTTTTTTAATTTGAGGTGATGTAATGTTGGTAGCTAAAATAATTTTCATTATTTACCATTCAATATAACCATCATTATTATTATTTACTAACAGAAGTATAATTTATTTGTGTATATGTTTATTTAACACCGGCCGTTCTATCGTTATATATACCTTATTACAGCATAGATAAAGTATACTTTACATTAGAAATCTCTTCTAGAATTATTTTACACTTATATGATAAACAGGTTACTTTCATACACAGACATACACATTATATATACATATATTTATGTCATAAGCCATATATATCATATAGTAGACATGTAAGTAGACAGGAAGCTGACAACAAATATATATACTAACATTTGAAAGTTGATGTATTTCAGTAATACACTTTATCCTAGAAAGTATGTAGCTTTAATTGAAATGATTTTTTCCTACTCTTACTTCAAAATAAGTTTTAGCTTTTAATTTACATGAAGATATATACATCAATCACCTCTAATGTAATTTGTTTTTGAGATAGAGTAAGATTAAATTATATTGATATCCAATATATTATATATATGAATTTTGGACAGTTCACACAACAGATCAAGATATGATGGCTGGAGTACCTAATTGCATAGTTCTAACCAGTCAATTGAGATTTTAATGTTATATTTATACCAATTAATATGGAAATTTAAATGACAATAGAGAGTCTTTATAATATTTAATAGGATACCATTTTTATCATCTCCGGATAGACAGGTTCGGTGAGCACACCACGGCCACAATGGATGTACTCTACAAGCTCATTGAGTGTTGCACGCTTAATTTCTTTCCCCTTCAAATCGGCCACTGGGTCCATAAAATCAAAAGCAACACAGCACTGGCGCAGTTTACGAATAAAAAGCTCCTCTTGTTCGCTGACTGGTACATCTGAAAAATTAATTCACATTATCAAAACCATAAACTATGATACAAACAATGTTACCAGTATAAAAATATTCTGACTCAAATTGTATTGACCCAAGCAGACATTATGGTGATGCCAAATATTTACTTTACTAGACACATAGAACCCAGCAACATATCAATTCCATAGCACACAGACTACTTCATATCAACTTTAACAACATTCATGTACATAACACTAAAGTGATAAATTCTTAAGATTTCCCATTGTTTAAACTATATGAACTATATAAATCAGTGTATATAAAAACTTTTTTTATTTCATTGTATGTTAAATCTCTGCCTGTTTCTTTTTAATATTAATATTGATATTGACAAATCTGAAATTAAAATTCCTTCTAACCTTCCACATTGATAGGTTTAAGATAAGTAATGTTTGGTAAAGATTACTCTTCTATGATACAACATCTAAAATTAGATAAATTTGTACCAAATGGTCTCAATCTTAAGCATGTTGAAATTAAATTAGTACATACATTAACATATAAAACAAGAAATAAATGAGAGTTTAATTTAAAATATTAACTATAAAAAATACCACAAAATAGAAACTAAGTACAAAATATAACTGCTTTTTTGATGTCAATATACTTTTCACAATATATATTTGCTATTACTTAATTTTATTTATTCATTCACTAATAACACACATCAAAAAATCGACATTGACTAAGGATAGTGTTTGCTTAGGGATATATTTCATTATAGGTTATAATGATAAAAATTTTATATTTTAAAATCTGATAAGATTTTAATATATAGTGTGTTATATTAATTATTATTTTGTTATGAAATTAATTGGATAATAAATAGTAATATCTTAATGTTGTTAAACCCACCTTTAAAAAAAGGCAATGTCTGTAACTCTACGTCCTGCGTATTACGGTAACGCGAGGACCCCTGCGACTTCTTCGTCTTCTTCTTCATCGACCGCTTAGCGAAAGGATCAATCCTATCCACAAACGTTCCCGAAGACATTTTTTTCTTATATAAAAGCGTCCGAAATGACAGTAAGTCGAGAACGATCAATGCAAAGCTTGTTTTGTTTCGGACAGATTCATGATCCAGCCCAATCCAGGAGTCAAATGCGCACTCGGTTTAAAGACGCAGCAAAATATTAGAGCCTAAAGAAACAATCCCTCGTCACACATGATGGTAATGGAGTGGTCACACTCAGGCCATTCTTTAATACACTAAGATTCCTCAACAGTTACGTAATTTTAAAACGTCTTTATCACAAAAACGCCACAATAATAAAATATGAAAAGTCCATTCATAAAATTAAGATTTATTTTCTGAGGCGTGTCACTATTACCAGAAGGCAGAAGTCACATATACATACAAGCCTCGTGTAATATCAGCCGGTCAGTCGATGACAATATTAATTTCCACACAATAATCGTCGAAATATTAAAATAATTAGAAATATTAACACGGAAAACGTCAAAATTAAACAAATATAGTCCTCTTTAGTGTATTAGAAAACTAAAACGGCGATGACACAGAGCAAATTCTTAACACCAAAAATCTATCACCGTATTCTCGCCATCGCTCACCATCCGTTTCGATTCAGACAGTGAATCAAGACGCATTTTATTGTTGGACGCCAGATAAATACTATTGTTTGCACATTCACAAATAACACAAATATATTTCTGCGACTTTTTCCACTAGAATAAACGATCAATTTACAAAAGCTATCTAGCTAAAAGATAATCATCACTGGTTTTGATGCGAAAACGCCAGCAATCAAAAGTACCTATTTCTGAAAATAGATGGAGATATAAAAATGTTCAAAGAGACAACCGACGCACTCTTAAGTCTAGGTTTAACGATAAATGATAAATATGATTTGATATCAATACTTTAATTTATTACTTCTTTTATATGGAAATTTAATTTTTCTACATAGGTGAATTATATTAAAAAAGACTTAATAGAATATCACTTACGTTATAAGCGGAAAGGCTATTTTTATTGTTATAGTTAAGACCGCGTTCAAGAATATAAAACGTCTGCTATATCTACATATGTATTTTGTATTTCTGTTATTGTTATATACAATTTACCTATACTAAGAAATCTTTAAATTACCAATTTTAATACATATACGTGTAATTTAAATATGTTATTTAAATTTTGTAAATTTAAATGAGATTTTTAATAAATTTTGTTAGTGAACAAAAAAGGTTTGTTACAAACTGTTTCAAAATTAGTTTTATTCATAAACTAAACTTATACAATACTTTTTGTTATCTATGCTTAGTTTACAGGATTTCAAATAAATAATAAGAATATTTGTTATCTGTTCTATGTGGATACTTACGTTGAGAAAGTAGCTTTCTAAATTTTTTGGCGTCTTGATCGCTTTCGAAAAACTAAATAATCCAGTGTTTCAAATAATACAATTCGTATAGTGATCAAATTTGTTTCGTTAGGAAGTGTATAAGAATTATAATTTATCCGTTGGTCTCGGACTTATTAGAAAGCAACATGGAAGCTCTGACAGTTCCGCCATGAATGCAAAATAAATAGAAATTGTGGAGGTTCAGTATAATATCATTGATAAACACTTTGCAAACACTATATCTCTATATTGTATATATTGTTAGTCTTATAAAAAGTTAATATTATGTATATGAAACAAAATTTGTAAGAATAATTTCAAAACTTAACATACACTAATATTCTCCCAACGCAGTGGAGGAAATCCTCTAGGATATTATATTATCAATTATATCATAAATATCCTTTCACACTCTAACCGAACCTCATATCGCTTAAATTGTATCTTTTGTGTTGAGAATCATAAACCTAATATTGCAATTTAAACTTTTCGGAAAATGTACCATGACGATTTATATAGTTTCTATATTTTAACTATTATACTCTTCTTACAAGAATACTAAATCAGAGTGACTATTTTAATTAACTCTTAATATATACACAACAGTTTCACCAATATACTAGTAGTTATTATTACTTTATTGTATATAAATAAATATCATATATGTTCTTTTCAGTAGCTGGTAGTCAATAAAGCCAGGCCAGAAAATTCACGATGTTGAGAGGTGGGCGTGGTGGCCGTCACAGTCCAGAGCTGTACCCTCACACACTTAAGTGTTCAAACGCCAGTGATACGAGCTCTGCATACAGTGGCAGTGACACAATGACTTCAGTACACAGCTCTTTGGACATGGATATGGAGGTAGATCTGTCTGGCCTCCTCGAGTCTATAGTAGACTCTGAGGAGGAAGAGGATTTAGAGGAGAGTATGGACAGCTTGACTGTCCGTGATGCTGTAAGAGAATGCCTTGAGAAAGATCCAAGTGAAAGAACAGATGAGGATATAGAAATTCTTCTAGAATTTACTCAACACTTAAAAGCATTCACTAACATGACTCTGACGGTAAGGAGGGCTCTGTGTGCTGTAATGGTTTTTGCTGTTGTTGAAAAAGCTGAAACAGTTGTTATGAATGATGGTGAGGAACATGACTCATGGTCTGTTCTTATCAACGGGCAAGTTGGGATTGAACATCAAAATGGAGACATTGAGTACCTGAATGTAGGTGATAGTTTTGGTATGGCAGAAGCTACTTTGGAGAAACTATATCACCGAGGGATAATGACTACTAGATGTGATGATTGCCAATTTGTTTGTGTTACTCAAACAGATTATTACCGCATTTTACATCAAGGTGAAGAAAACATCAAAAGGCATGAAAATGAAAATGGTGTAATAGTTCTTGTAACTGAATATAGAGGGGCAGCAGGGGATTCTGGTCATCAACAAGGTCATGTAGTCATAAGAGGGACACCGGAACATTTGATGCTGCAACTTATCGAAGACAACTCACGTGATTCCACATATGTTGAAGATTTCTTATTAACTCATAGAACTTTTATAGAGAGCCCACTGGTTGTGGCCAAACAGTTGCTTGCCTGGTTTTCAGAACCATCAGTTCGTGATAAAGTTACAAGAGTTGTACTTCTTTGGGTGAATAACCATTTCACAGACTTTGAAACGGACCCAAACATGATGGAGTTTCTGGAGAACTTTGAAATGGCCTTAGAACAAGAAAAAATGGAATCACAGTTAAGATTGTTAAATATTGCCTGTTCTGCGAAAGCAAGAACCAGGAGTGTAACTTTGTCTCGTCCTACAAGAGATGAGCCTTTATATTTTTCTATATTAGGAGGATATGAAAGGGGATATGGAATTTTTGTTTTGAAAGTTGAAAAACATTCAAAGGCTGAAGATGTGGGTTTGAAACGAGGGGATCAAATATTGGAAGTGAATTGTCAATCATTTCAACATGTAAGTCATGCAAAAGCCATGGAAATAATTACGGGTTCCACACATTTGAGCATTACTGTTAAAAGTAATCTATTAGCATTTAAGCAGATGATGTTAATGCCAGAAAACTCTCCAAGACAAAGAGGGGGCGCAAATATGGTTCGCTGGCAAACGGACCCCAGAGCTAGATTGTCAACAGCAGAACTCCTGAGTGATGACCCCATCACATTGACACCAATGTTCCAATCTCCAACCAAAAAACCACAACAAATGAATATCAAAAAGGAGCCCCAAAAAGGTTTTATGACATTGGGTCCTAAAAGGAGATTGCAAAAAGCTTTGATGAAAATGAACATACTTCCTAAAAATACTATTAATGATGGCATTCATAATGATGATAGCGTACTTTCACATTCTGAGTCATTGCACAAACCTAATTCCAGTACATCATTCTACAACTCGCATAGCAACCCAGATCTCATTTCAATATGTTATGATGAATATCAGTCATCGGACTATCCTGAACATGTCCTCAAAGTGTATAGAGCTGATCAAACATGCAAATACTTATTAGTACACAAAGAGACAACTGCTAGAGAAGTTGTCATGCTTACTCTACAAGAGTTTGGTATTACCGATCCTAGTTCAAATTTTTCCTTATGTGAAGTGTCTGTAGCACAAGGGGGCATAATAAAACAACATCGCCTACCAGATCAGTTGCAAAATCTCGCTGAGCGTATTGGATTGAGTTCAAGGTACTATTTGAAGACAAATGGGGTAAGTGAAACATTAGTGCCAGACGAAATGGCACCAGAGCTTTTAAGGGAAAGTGTTGTACATTTCTTACAACTGAATGCTGTTGAAGTCGCAGTTCAATTAACCTTACAAGATTTCTGCATATTCCGACAGATTGAAAGCACCGAATATGTTGATGATTTGTTTGATTTGAAAAGTAGGTATGGAACACCCATGTTGTCTCAGTTTGCTGGTTTGGTTAACAAGGAAATGTTCTGGGTCGTGACTGAGGTAGTCAATGAACAAAATATTGTGAGAAGATCTAAAATCATAAAACAGTTCATAAAAGTAGCCCGTCATTGCAAAGAGTGTAAGAATTTCAATTCTATGTTCGCTATCATATCTGGATTGGGACATGGAGCTGTATCTAGACTAAGAATGACTTGGGAAAAATTACCCACGAAATATAACAAGCTGTTCTCTGATCTTCAAATGCTGATGGATCCTTCCAGAAATATGTCAAAATATCGTCAGTTAGTAACGATAGAGCAAGGAAGATCCCCAGTGATACCCTTCTATCCAGTTGTTAGAAAAGATTTAACATTCATTCATCTCGGTAACGATACGAAAGTGGAAGGGATGGTTAATTTTGAAAAGTTGCGCATGATTGCTAAGGAGGTGCGAACTCTGACCAATATGTGCAGTTCCCCATACGATCTCCTCACACTGTTGGAACTAGGGAAACAACCACCGTCTAATGCTATGGTAGCTTTGAATCAACTAACAACGGGAGTCCAACAAGGACAGGTGACCGTTAAAAGAAGAAAGAAATCTTCCAACGTTCCTAACCCGAAAAAGATGTTTGAAGAAGCACAGATGGTCCGGAGAGTTAAAGCATATCTTAATAGAATGCATGTAGAAACAGATGAAGAACGACTTCATGCATTGTCTCTAGAATGCGAAGGTTCCGGACCTGCTCCAACTATGCCGCGAAGACGGCATCCTTCGCCTTCCCTTTCCACAACCAGTAGCGCTTCATCAGCAAGCGAGAGCAAGAAGAGTTTCGCCGGAAATAAGTTTGGAGCAGCTTCCCCGCAGGCTGTACGAAAGCTACTGGCTTTATCTGAGCCTGCTAAGACCAGACCTCATCAACCCAGGCCCCCTCCTCCTGGGCCGTCCCCTTGCTCGCAACGTCGGGACGGTCATCCTGGGCCCGGGATATGTTGTTCCCGTGCAGCGCACGAGAGATCGCATTCGGATACACCGACGCCATTGCCCGTGGACTTATCGGCGGAGAGCAGCAGTGTGACGTCATTAGTAAACTTGCCATTAAGGAAGACCGGTTCAGCTACATCCAGCGACAGCGGCCACGGTTCATGTACGACGGCTAACTGCGTACGACCGCTGCCACCTATACCCAGGATGCCGTACACCCTCGCCGCACAGGTCGCCCGTCTGGAACGACTCAGCCGTGCGCACTCACACGAGGGTGTCACCCGCTCGTACGATTACTATCACGATGCTCCAGACGACGAGGATGACGACCAGCAGGTGTCCGCTGTTTAAATACTCTATTCATATCTATCTATGTAAACCAGTTTTGTAATCTCACTTGACGAATAGAACGCACGAACATCTTTTCTTATATATTTAATATTAGTATTCATGTATGTAGTCCTTACAATTAAGTTTAAAGACTGTATAATTTTAACATTAATTTAAAACTTGTCATAGTGTGACATAGTGTAAAATTATTATGTCGTAAGCCATGCCTCTATTAATTATGTTATTAAAATTAATGTGACCCACCATGTTCCAGTTATATTATCTAGAGATGTTTAATGTGTATCGATTACGATTTTTTTTAATATAAATAATATTCACCTTTGGTATCTCTACATTCCGTTTTTTGTATATTTTATAATTTCATTATTTATAATACGCAACTTAGACCAAATAATAATTAATGTACCTTTTAATGTTTATGACTCAAGATTGATTTAAAAATATTTGTATGTGGTAGTTTCTTTGGTAGCTTTGAGGACCAACAATGAGTTTGAATGTTATTTCATGTAGTAGCAGTTTGTAATTTGTTTATAATATCATTTTAATTATTGCAATTGTAAATAATAATAAAACTATATAATTAAATTCTTAAACATTTATTTAATATAATATTTCTCTTGTTCAACAAAATTATGTTGTTGTGAGTAACTTTTGGCATTTGTAGCCAATAAATATGTATTATAACGACACGGTTTCATTTTATAAACACTTGACCAGTTTGAACCAGCTACCTAAACTGAGCAAGGTACTCCAGTTCTAGTGGATGCAAGTTAGGTGCTGGGATAACAAGACTATGTAGAGGAGGTCCTAGGTCACATTTTTGCATATATTCTAAGCTACCAGCAACTATCTTTTGATCAAGGGCACCGACTCTGGATAAACCGACCACAAGCGTGTCAGTTGTTAGATCTGGAAAAAGTATCAAAGTTAATGTATATATAAATACTTTCAAAATATTTTGTTAAAGGCTGTTTATAACACAATTTGGTTGATATTATCCGGCACATTATATTTAATTTGTCATATAAACTCAGAATGATAAAAAAGTTAACTAAATCTCATACATTAAAATGTCTTTTGGACACTGAACATAAATTTATTTCAATTTTTAAGATACAAGTATTGTTCTTTGCAAACAATAGATATATTAAAGAAATTGTTGCATATTGAAACCAGTATAACAATTTTATTTAGATTATTCTTAAGATTTAATTCAAAATTAATGTATTATTATCCTATATTTATGACATTATTATTTTATAGGAATGCAATGAAATACTATATAGTATTTTTGTCCTTTTTAAGATTCATATAAATAAAAGTTAACTTATTTCCTGAAATACCTTGTTTATCATTATTCTTGTTTGCTATTATCTCTACTAACTGTCTGGCTGCCTCTTTGACTGACATAAATTTTGGATCCATGTATTGTCTAACTTTTTTTGTCAATGATTCTTCCGTGGGTTCCTTTACTTTTATATCTGAAAAGAACAGTTGGTTTTTATATAAAATGTATAAATTGATGTTTTATTTAATCCATACTCATACCTAACAGACAAAGAGTGTGCAAATTTCTTGAGTAATTTCCTACAATCTTTTCAAAGAAACTATCTGGCTTCCATGTGTCCGACCAAAATGGTATTGATACAGTTTCTCCAAAATTATAAAGCTGTAACCCACAACAACTAACTGCATTCATTATGGAAGCATTGTGCACAATCTGAAACATAGTTTAAAAGTGCAAGTTGTGAAAAAAAAATTATAACCCAGTTATAATAAGTTTCATAAAAATTACCTAACTAGAAAATAATATGTATAAATCAGATAAATGATTCACAGTGTTCTATTTGAGAGACATTATTTTTTAGTACAACATAATTTATATACCTACTTTTATGTTGTTATATCCATGGTAAAGTCAAACACAACAACTTAAGGATTTTACGTTTATACTGATAATGTAAATTGGAAGAAGTTTTTTACTATATAATAAAAATAATCTTGGAATCAGAACAAAATAAATTTACAACCAATAATTTAATAAGTCATTTATTAAAACAACTATTATAAGGTTTTACCATTGTCTCAACGCCAAAATCCTTTGCCCGGAGTAACATATCTGTGTGGGTTGTGGCACCTAAAGGATCACCCACTACTAAAAGAGCTATGTCTTGAACTTTTGATTCTTTTAATATCTCATCTATGTTACTTTCACATAAATCTCTATCTGCTACAATAAGAGGCCTTTGATAAAATTCTTCCTGAAATATTTGTTTATACATAATACCTTTATATAGCAACTGTTTCAAATATATAAGAAAAAGCAAGGACTTACCAAAACTTCTTTCCCAACGGTCAAAATAGAAGTGTATGCTTCCAAAAAAACTTTATCACACTTTTTAATAATTTCTAAGCCTTTAACAGTAACATCCTTTGCATCTCCTAATCCTAAACCAATTAAGTAAAACATTTTTCTTTAATATCAACCCCCTTACTTATTATCAATTACGAGGTAGTATAGTTTAGTCCACATGGCCATAGGCATAGAATTAAAATAAATATTCTGAATTCTGAAATATATTGCCTGTTACAAAGCTCAGATATAACATGGTTAAAATTTAATATACATGCATTAATAATTGTAATACTTTTCATAAAAAGAAAGTAAGTAGTTTAAGTAACTATAAGAAGAATAATAAAATAGCATGCATATTTTTTTGAACATCAATTTCCTTTTTAAATTTTAATATGGTAGCAATAATAGATTGCAACACTATAACGTCATTTTAATTGACGTAAAAAATTAGATTACAGTTTTTCTGTCAATTGTCATTAAACAATGAAAAGTGTGTCTTCCCATTAATTATATTTATATTTTTATTCAAGGCAATCATAGGTTGCTTTGTTTATTTTTTTATGTTTTTATTTTTGATAAATTAAATAATATAAAGTTATGATATCCCGTAAAGGACAAAAAGCTATTAACGAAGGGGTTGTTGGCAAATATGTAAAAAAAGATACTCCACCTGATTTACCTAGTAAGTGATTTGAAAACTTTTTTTTCGAAACGGTTTGACTAAATAGATTTAGTTATCAGCAAAACGATATTGCAAATTTACTTACTGATAATTTTATGGTCTTAGTTATAAATGTCTGGACAACTGGTAATAACAGACGGCCGCGAAGCCAACCTTTCGGATCTAATGAAGGGCATATGCAAGGCATAGAAAACAAATTTGGTAAAGCCCAAACTGTAAGTGGCCATGCAGGGAAATATACACCAAGTGAATCAGTACCAAATTTGGCTCACAGGTAAATTACTATAGACACTCTTGATATACAATTACTAAATATATTTTAATTAATAAATATATATTTAAGATTAGATTTTGTTGTCATATGTTATTATTTGCTTCGTTTCAGATTTGCAAGTCTATCCACCGGTGACACTGCTAGCTCTTCAAGCAATTTCAATTCTCAATATCATTTAGATGTACACTTAGTAAGTCGATCACATACAAAAGTCATACTGTTTATTAAAATAACATTAATATAAAATCTAATGTACAGGCATCACACTCAACCCTCAATGAAATTGATGATTCATTTAGTCGGCAGACAAGCCACAGGTACTGTAGACAAACACAGACAGAAGATCCTATCTATCAAAATCAGCAGCAAGTAGGTTATTTTAACATGTTATTATTAATTTTCACCATATATTTTGGTCTAGCCTATATTCAATTGTTTTATTCTAGGTCCAACAACAAAAACACCAGCATTACAGCTCGAGGGAGTCAAGTATTCCAAGAATTTCATCCAACATGAGCCTGACTCCTAGACTACATCCGCCTTCTCCTCACTCTATCAGATTACATTGTAATGAATGTAAGTATATACATATATAATATGTCAAATAAACAATTTTTCCAATTTTTTATACTATTAAACTTATGTTTTTAGTTTATGGTATTTTGTTACTCAAAATTCTTCTTCATAGTCATAAAATAATGTGGTTATTGCTGGAAACTGTTGCTGTAGACAGAATGAATGAAACGTAAATGTAGACAGAAAGAATGAAAATCATTTATAAAAACACAGTTGTATATAAACAAGAAAAAGTTCTCACGGATAAAGTTTTTACATCGGAAGAATTGAAAATCTTGTTACATTATAATACACTCCTGTCTAAGAATAAATCAGAGTACTACTTTGAAGCTTGAATTGTCTATGCTTAGCTAGATATAACATGAAACATACAAATTCGTTATCATCAGCAACATATATTACTTTAAAAAGTTAGTCAAGAGATATATATTTATATCCATTTTTTTTTAGTCACAAGCAATGGTTTACAACAACAAATAATTGCCAGTATTTTATGTGTATAATGTGTAATAGTTATTGTTTTGTGACAATTAAATGAGTGTTTGACTTTCAGCATTTCCACCAGCAACACAGGCATCGCCAATATATTCTAACTATGTGAACACTCCAGCCCTACCAGCACTTCCATATCATAATAAAGGCAACATAATTTCTTCTAGTCAAGGTATATTTATAGGGGAATAATGACGTCATTTTTAAATTACCCCAGACTATATTAATATTCAATAAAATTATTAATCATATGAATAGCCTGTACAAAATAATCTTTATATATTTTTTTTATAGTTGACATCAGCATTATTGAATTGGATATCATATAGGAAAGTCTATTAGCTTAAATGATTAAAAAATGTTTTGGTCGCAAACATGGAAATTTATATTTAAACATGTGAATATATATAAATTGTTTGATGTCAAAAATGCGGTTAAATTTTTAAATTAGTTTATAATCTATATCAGTTATTAGCATATGTGTAAATCTAAACTAATGACGTAGGTTCGGAAGAATGCGAGCTACCTTTGCCACCGGGCTGGTCAGCGGACCGCACATTGCGTGGTCGGCGTTATTATATGGATCATAACACACAGACAACACATTGGACACACCCATTAGAGAGTGTACCTCGTCCCTGGCACCGGGTTTCCACGCCACATCATGGAGTGTACTACTTTAAGTTAGTTATTTCAGTTAAGAGATGCATCAGTTTGACATTTTTGTTACTGTGTGGTTAATTATTTTAATATCATGATCAGAAAGTTTATCTTCATCTTAACTTTTAAGAAATATGGTCTAAAAATAAATATGTTTAGTCCTAGTTTACCAAAAATAGATTAGGCATATCTAATAAAAATATTAATATTTGTTAAAACTGACCATTTTATATTTATTACTTAATTTTTTTATTTTATTTTATATTATTTAATAAAACTTTGAAAAGTAAGGCACTAATAAACATGTTATGTATATATATTCTACGATTGTAATTTTAATTTGTATTATAATATTTAGAAGTAGACAAAGAGCTTTTAATGACATGATATATTATTTGTCAACAGTGAGATAACCCATCAGACTACATATGTTCATCCCTGTCTTGTCGGAGGATGCTATCTTGTCAGTTCACTCGTACCAGCCCTGGTGCCACCTTACTTGTTGGAGGAAATACCCCACTGGCTGATTGTATACTCAAAAGGTTTGTATTAAATTTTAGTTATCCTTGCTCGGTATTGTTAAATAGTAATATTAAAACAAGTATAACCTGGGTAGATAATTATAGATAAAATATTTTGCATTCTGTGATTCAGTGTTGTAACTCGGCAGAATACAAATATTTCAAATTTAATATAGTTTTACTGGATATTAAAGGTAGATATTAATTGCTTTTACGTTGTTATAGAGTTGAATTGTAATCAGTAGTAATCTTATTATCATTTTATAAAAAAAAAACTATAGTAGTGGTATGGAAGTTTTATGTATAATGAATATTTATATGATAATAATCTCGGCTAAAAATATTGTTTACAGCTGATCAAGAGCTAGATCACAAGCTACGTTGGAATATGTTCAGACTGAGTGAGTTGGACTGTTACTCAGATATGCTCACGAGACTGTACAAACAGGAACTGCAATTGATTGTCATGAAGTATGAACAATACAGGTATGAAACAAAAAACCTTGAGTTAGACGATGTTGAATACTAGCGATGTATGCGACGATATTTATCTATGATTGGTTCATATATAGAAAGAGTGAAATCTATGGAGGATCAGATAATGCTTGAAAATCTTGCGAGATAATATTCATTGATACAGAACACAAAAAATACACATAATAGTGAAATAAATTAAAATTTAATCTTCCAATGTAAAGTTACAGGTCCGAGCTGAATATTTTCAAATAATAAAGACTTATGAAATCTGGAGTAAACAATTTAGGTTGATCATTTGATTACTTATGCTAATGATAAATTTTTTCCTTATCAAATCAAAATCATTTAAAATTGTTGTAATTGATGAAAAAACGTATTTTTCCTATATAAATCTCTAAAGCATAATTCTTGTAATTATCTATAGATTTTTTTTATACAAAATACTATTTATCCACTAACTAGTTTATAGTACATTTGAAAAATATACTAACTCATCACAGTGTTAATATATATATATCAAATATTTATTTTTGTATAGATATATCTATTATAGGTTTTTAAAAGGGGATTCCATATTCTATTAATATTCAGTAGGGTGTAATTATTGGTATGATTGATTTGTCAATCATGTTTTTCAGGTCGGCCTTGCTGCAGGAACTTGAACGTAGAAGACTGGCCAAATCGTGCCACACTCACTCAAATTATTGAATGTAACAATGTAATGCCTTATGAAACTGTGATGTTAACATAAGTGTTTTTTTATAATATTGTCCATAAGTATACTATGTATATATTATTGTTCCTAAATGCCATAAGTGCCTTTACAATTGCCTTGACAGTATTAAATATATTTTGGCTTTATCATCATATATATGTGAATAAATTTTAATTATTTTTTTTACCCTTTATACAATTTTATGTGTTGCTTATATAACATTATTCTTATTTCCCTATACCTGTCATAGTATAAGGCAATAGCAAGTATATTACACAACATTATAATAAAATGACTAAGTTAAAGTTCAGAAATTGTTATTATAATCTTATATCTGCAAAAAAATCAAAAGATCAATAAATTATGTTTCCAATTCTTCACTGTTTATTTGTTTTTTATCAAGTGTTTTTTTCTCTCCTTCCACAATATCATATTCATCAACTTTAGTCATTCCAGATATTCTGTAAACTTTAGCATTTTTGATACCTAAAGTATTGGCCCAACCCAGTGCTGCAATTAAATACATATTTCATGTTATACTCTTAATATAAATTACATATGATATTTATGTTCCTTTAGAAGAAACTATAAATACCTGGTGACATTTTGGCTTCTTCATCTGTTTTAAGGCCGTAATAATGCGCCCAATCGGCTTTTCCAGTATATATACTGTATATCAGTAGACCGAAAGCATTCCATGCAAGAAAACCATAAGCATAACTAAGCCGACGTTTCCATAAAATAGCTACGTCACCTGGAATAGGTTTTGTTCTACGCCGGATGAAATTGTGCCACCATTTATGTATCATTTCAATGAATAATTATGTAATTGATACTTTACTACAACCTATAGCAATAACAAATATGTTCTATACACTGACTTAAATCTGACACCTGACAAACGAGACTTTTTGAATGTATGGCATTTTAAATCATCCCGATACTAAAGTCGCGTTCAATAAATCGAAGTTAGAGAAAACTGGAATAACTTTTTTATTATATTTTATTTCATGACTAACACGACTTCGAGCATATAAAGATCGAATTTGACTAATTAAAAATATATCGGTAAAATAAAAGAATTAACGAAATGCTATTTGAAACAAAAATATTTTAGTATTTTATTATAAAGAACCAAAAAAATTACGGATACGATACAAATCACATTTTTGTTATCAAAATTAAAGCTTTCCCATTTTTGTAAAATTATTGTTTTGTAATATAAACCAATAAGAATTTAAGCATATTTTTTATTTCATATTGTTTCACGAGGAAGTTGACGTACTTAACAATCATCCAGAATACATAAGGAAATAGAAAAATCTTGAACAAATTTTAAAAGGGAAATGCAATAATATTATATTCATTATACTGTAATGAAAATGCCGCAAATTGGTAACAAAATTGATTATATCTATTACGCTTAATACTAAAACTTTTAAAGACTTATATGACGTAATTTTTATTTTAGTGAAAACTACTTTACGCAAATTGAAATTTATCTGCGGCAATCTTAGCCAGATGTAAGTATTTTCACTTTTAAAAGCAATTCAAGACCATGACGCATTTTAACGATCAAAAATTTAAAACAAGTTAAAGGAATAGGATTAAAGTATTAAAACCAAAGTCCAGTGATTTCATTTTAAAAGGAGATACCATTGATGGGATGTAGAAATTGAAATTCAATGTAAAAATGCTTCCTGTAGACCCTTATTTTTTTTGAAAATGAGAAATTGTTGGAGAACTTGATGTCATTTTGCTGGATCTTCTTCTTCTTAGTCCTATGTCCTTAAACGGGGCAGAGGGCGTCCACAGTTTGCCGCCATCCCGTTGGGTCTCGAGCTTCGCCTTTTATGTCGCTCCAAGTCTCTCCGATGTCATTTTACTCTATATGGTTTCTAAATTATTTCAAACAAATTTTCACACAAACTTGGCTTAGGAATTCTAGAATTTACTCTTTTAATACTTCTAGTATAGTATAGTGGTAGTACTGCTCCTGTTATTTTTAAATATATACTGCTCCTGTTATTTTTAAATATATATCTAAATGGAATTAAATAACAATGTACAAACAATTATTTAGTGTGAGAACAAATTTCCATTGCTTTTTATTTGAATTTAAGCTCTATTATATTCGATAAAGTTTGTTCTCGTTGACGTTGCACTAGATGTCATGGAGACCAGATATGATGAGCTGGATTTTTTCCAGAGTATCCTAAGACCAACGCCTTGTAACACAGAAATAGCACGTAATACAAATTTGGATAAAATCTTGCATTTTGTTTGCTTCTGTTAGTTAAGTGATATTAATTTAATATTTTTAAATTACGTAACACGAAAGCCCCTTACTGACGTAATGATTCCAGAGAAAATTTTATATACTATATATTACAGAGAAAATTGGAAATTGAAAAATATTATTAGGATACATGTAAAAAAAAAAAATAGGGAAAAATAACAATATTTAAAATGGATGTCCGTGCTTGATGCATTAATCTTTTATTGTTTGTAATGGGAAAGTTTGTTTTCTTGTTTACTTGTTATAATGAGTGACGACCTGTGACGTAAAAACAACATTCATGACAAGGTTATATAAATACAGTAGAAGGTCACAGCTTTTTAAAATGTTAGGACAAAACCACGCAACAATCGTACCACGTTCAGCCTGATACCGCAATCACCTTACACACATGGTTAACTCTCACACCGTTTCGAATATTACTAGATTACATATTATATTGTTGCATTTAAATGTTCGGTAACATTAAATTAATGATTTTGTAAATTACAGTTTGCAATAGCTTCGTCTTAATATGAAACTATTGAATTTATTAATACCATAATAGTCAATACATGGTAATGACGTTGTGTTAAATATTTTATAATTAAATATACAATTGAAAGTTTAATAGTGTATAAATTTATAACAGAGATATTAAGACTTTAAGGTGTTCGCTTAGTTTGTACGACCAGAAATATTATTGCCAAGCATCAAAGTCAGATCGCGAACCTTTTCAAAGGTCGGACGGCATTACACTGTTTACTTTCGGTTGGGTCAGTTGAGTAAAAAAAAATTTTTAAGCACTTTTTAGGCTAACAATAACATAAATAAATGGGAAAGTCTGACAAAATGTGTGTCTGTGATATATAATTCCTTGTCCTAAGACTTTTTGTAACTTTTTTTATGTCATACTTATATGGACTATTATTTGTCTCATTTCAGAAATAAATCCGAAAGAATAAAAGCCCTTAGAAAACGCTACGATGCTTTTTTAGAAGAAGATAAAAAACGCAAAGCAAGAAATGATTACATCTTGGAGAGATTGGAAAGAATGCGATCCTGTGTAACGGTTGTCCAAGTAAGTTACGAATTAGTTGAAATTGGAAGTTACAAGTTGCTTATTGTTAAGGAAGTTCCGAAATACCGAAAATTCTGGACCAAAAGGCAGCGTCACAAATAAAATAATCTTTATATAATTACTTAAACTGTGTTATTTTATTAATTTTTCATATTTCAGGGATATTCCAAAGACTATCAGGGAGGTGTTATTAAAAGGGCTAAAGACGGACCCCGTCACACGTACGCGAAATCGGAAACTCAAAAAAGGAATGAGCTGGATATTTTAAAAGAAATCAGCCAGAAATATATTTTGATACCAAAAGGCATCTCGAATCCTCCTAAAAATAACTCTGATAGGGCGATTACGTGCGATCCTGGTCACGTACAAAACCCTTCCAATGATATGGACTGGAGAAGTAAATACAGTATTTTAGACGAACTAAAAAGAGAAGAGAAGGGTGAGGATTCTAAAGCAAAATATGAGAAGCGACATAGTGATAGTGATCTACACGAAGACGTTAAGGACCGAAACTATGTTTTAAAAGATAGTAATTTAAAAAGCAACTATCAAAACGAGAATTCTGATGCCAGTGAGCTCCTGCCTAGTAAACTAGGTGACGGATATGATCCAAATACAGTTAACACGCCAACCAGAGGCGAGAGAAACAATTATAGAAATAAAGAAAAGGAACCAGAAAATACTGAAGATTTAAGTATTGGAGCAACAACTGCTCTAAGTGTGGAGCAAGAAGAAATACCGCTGGATAAAAATAACGATCAAGAAGCCAGATCACTGTCAAATGATTTTACATCAGAGAACTATCAAGTGGATGTAAAACAAGACCAAATATATTATAAAAGCAATTTAAAAGAGGAAAAAGATTTAAAAAATAATCTTTATGAAAAATTAACAGAAGAACAGCAACCAACTGCAGTCTGCAAGGATAAATAC
>DVQP01000660.1:0-20412 GCA_018231745.1 Danaus eresimus
TTATATTGCTCATTTAGTATTCAATTCTACTAATCCAGCATTATTGAATAATGTAATATCTAATAAGATGGTTTGCAAAATAACCATTTCGCTCTTTTATTGCCCTCCAACTGGAAGTCATTTGCAGCAATTAACCGTAGTTGGAGCATTTAATGAACCAATTATGATGATCCCTGCTAGATATGAGCGGTTTGTTTATCTTGCAGTTATTTTCTCTTTCAACTTTAACTAAGAATTTAGAAGTATATAAGTAATATAGAAATGTAAAAACGCTGTATAACTAACACAAAAATATCTATTATACATAAATGTCTATTATTCATAAGTTCCCGTCTATAGAGTTATTATTTACTGGTTATTTATTATTCATAAATGCAATCCTTCAATAAAAAACACAATTATATAATTTTGTTTTTAGAAGACCTAAAACAATTGAGAAGTTGAAAGATTTCAGGAGTATTTTCGTTAATGATATACTATTTCTAAATTCTCGATCTCCGAAAAAATAACGCCAAAACTGTTTTAACCTCTTATCCCTATTTTATTAATACGCCTTTGACTATAATTATTATTCAAAAATAATTCCTTTAATAGTTTTGATCTAATTCAGTAACCAAATGTATGTCACCAGATCTGTCATCTCTATTTGTAGCTTGTTCTTGTGTGAGTGGTTCTCAGCTTGATATTAGTAAATGTTATTGATCATTGACCTATTTTTGCAAAGAACCAACTATGAGAAACGTTTTTCTATTTATTGTCTTTATGGTTTCCTCACCCGTAGAGTTGTTATTTTCAAATACGTTTTAAGATAATTGAAAAATACCTAATGACTTAATTTGAATTCACTAACAGCGATGTCTGATAGCACTTTGAAATTAATATTTAGTCGGTCATTTTAAGATATCTTCATAAAAAAATACACATATTTTTATTTTGTTATGTCGTGCTCTAAATAAGAGTCGGTGGCGTTTAGTTTCATAACACTTTGTATATGTGATGAATTTGTTTATGGATTATTTATGCGTAATCTGTATTAAAATAAGCTATATTCATTAAAGAACACATATAATGTAATTCTATGAAACACTTCTAAATCTATAATCTATAATTTTTATAAACTAAACTGATCTCTTATTTTGAAGTTAATCATATTTAAAGTTGTATATATATATATATATATATAATATAAAATAGATGTACTATCAAAAAATTTAATCGCTACCTTCCTTGACTTTAACAAATGCCACCAAAGGGCTATTATTTACTTTGTATAAGACGGATTGCGTTTAGCAAGGAAAACAATTTAATGGAATATTCTGCGGTGGTCGACAAGTCACTTAAGCGTTACCCGAGAAGCCCGTACGCTGTTTGCTTTGTAACACAATATGTTGGACAGAAGCTCTGCAAAGCTTTGTCCTGGTTTCTATTTACTCTCGTTTAAATTCTTTTTTCGCGTTTTTAATATCTCTCATCATTTACTGTGCGTGTTTTATTTTTATAGTCTGTTATTCTATCCGAATAATATCATAGGAATGGTCCAATCTACTTCAATAAAATAAAAGATAATTTTAGCACTTCACTCGTATAATTTATTGACATCCGACAAACACTACTATTTTTAGACACGTTTTACTACTTGTATTATTATCCGGCCATTACATAAATTAAAAAAGCAATTTAAAACTAATGAGCATAGATTCCTTCTAACTATTCATAATTATATTTACTGCTATTTTAATGTCAAGCCGAAGGCCATATAAAGCATCAATTGAATAACTTTCTAATGTTTCTTAATCAAATTTGAATAGTTTTATTGAATAAATGCACGCGCCTAGAGTTAAAGATAAGCACCCGCACATAAATTTTACCTATTAGATTCCCAGCCCGCTAATCTCCATACTAACTTATCTATGAAGGCATAAATTATTTAGCTCAAATAAGCTGTCCCAAGCGAGTCGTGAAGGAATAATTTTATGCTCATTCGGATTATATTCTTTTATCTCTGGCCCTGACGCGGGTCACAAGGTTTGTTATTGAATTATCATTCTAATATGATATACGGTGCCAGAGCGCGGACAATTCCTGTGAAATTGGGGGAGCCGCCTGATTAGTTATGAATTATAGCTTGAAACTTTAATGTGATTGTTTTCTATTGGAAAGAAATATTTATATCATTTCTAACATCATATGTTGTAAACCAAGAATAATGTTATTTATATATAATATAATAAGTTTTCTTTTACATTTTTATAGTATTACTTTACATTTTATAGAGGGTTAGTATTCTGTGCTGACTAATTATTTTTCTCACATTAAAATAAATAAAATATATAGTCCATCTTAAATATGTATATGACTATAAAATTAATAATTGAACTACAAAAAATAAGTTGAAAAGATTATTTAAGATACGGGCATAAAATTTGTTACACTGACCAGATGTTGCATAATTCGCTTAAATGTAACTAATTGTTATTTTTAAAGTTTCCATAAAGAACATTAAAAATATGGTGTAAAACTCAAAGAAATAATTATGATTGCAAATGGTAGACGCAGTTGGTTATGCTAGAGCTGGTGGTAATGTTAAACCTTTTATAGAATAAAAAAGTTTTTTTTACTTCTACTTGTAGAAGTTCTGAAAATAAGTATAGATGTGAAAAACAATCTAAAGTATTGTAAGTATACTTTCAAATCTTTTGAAACAGTCATCAGCCGAAAAGTAATTTGTCTTAAAATAGCGCGACGCGGTAGGCACCACCCAGCTGCAAACTTTCAGAAGGGACGCCAACAAACAATTAAAATATCTGGCTAATGGACCAAAGGGAATTCGAGCTACGTTGATGAACATATCGGCGTCTTGTACTTTATTTGTTCGCGACCATAACAAGAATTTCCAATTTCCGAAAAAACTACGTCATTAATTATACGACTTGCAGTTGACGTTTCCTCATCGAATTCTGAATTCATACCTTTATTTAAATTTCCGCTTCAGTCTAGCCAATTAGTATATTGCAGTTTGTAAGTGTTAAAATTATCATAACGGAATAATAAAAAATATCAGTAATAATAATTGGCAAGGAAACTTTAAGTTTATGAAAAAACCATGACATTATTTTGTGACCATGTTGAAAGTGTTGTGATATATCATGAAAAAAAAATAATACATGATAAAACAATTTTACTAAATTGTAGTAAATTATACTAATAAACTGATACAAGATATGTATCAGAAAGTGATTTTATTATTATCCAATCCTTTGTCCTACAAACAGTACTTAAATACAAATTCCTCATTTCCATTTTAATTCTATAACGTTCCTCTTTATATGAAGTTAAACCGTTTGTTGACAATGCGTAAAGGCACAGTAACTGTTACGACTGTTTCTGAATAGCAATATGCAAATAACATCGGACGAACGAAATGATCTCCAAACAAGATTATTCGAACGTCCGAACGAAAATGTACACTAGAATTGTTATTAGTAATTATATATACGACTATGATGAGTATGATTTAGATGTCTGTTTCAAACGGTTATATAATTTTATGAACAAGCTTTTGTTATTGTATCGACGCTTTTTCTTTAAATATCGATTTTCTTAGGAATTATACTTGCACTATGTAATCAGAGGGAGAAATAAGAGAATAATGTGACCAAATGGTACACAGTTTAAAAGTAAATATATAGACCATATTTTAACTTTTAAACTATGAATGACATTTGCAATGATAAATATAACATTAAAATTGTTCGACGAAAAAATTCCTCTTAAAGGGCAGTTTTCTTTAGTTATACCTATATTTAATTTGGTTAACATTTTCTTTTCGAGCTTTGAACTGAGAACCTATATTACATAATTAGAATAAAGTGTTGTTGGTATTTTATTATTTAAAATTACATCACTTTATTGATAATATAAAACCTCGCTTTTTATTGCTTCCTGAAGGAGCTGAAGTATACTCATTTAATTTAATATAACCTTTTTAAAATATGCGTTATGCCGTGATATCACGCGATCTATTAACGACAAAAATAATTTATCACCGGCACTGAAGCTTTAAGGCCATTTTAAAAGTATCGCAATACAGTTTTAAATGACCTGCTATTTACATTGGGCTTTATAAAATATTTAATTTTTTAAATACCTTCTTTATATTTCTGATAATTTATGTTAATTCTTTTAAAAAATATTAAATTTTTTTTACTAGTTCGATTCTGTGTAGGATACAAATATATAATATCATTATTTTATGCTGTCGGCTTATTTTATGAGTTGTCTCTGTTTTTATCGTCTCAAAATTTTTCAGTACTAATTGTTTATAATATAATTTTGTAGGCATTGATGTTTTTTTGTATTAAAATAACTCTAACAGTTATATATATGTAAATGATACACATAACAGTATCTAGGTAATTAAATTATCAAACACAAAATCAGTGATATATGCCGTTTCTATAAATATTAAAATTACTACTGCAATCGCTGCTACTATAAGCCGTTAATATCTGTTGTATGTACACGTCACTTAGACAATTAATTGCAACCAGCCGTCTGGACCGCAGACATTGAAACATAAATTAATAAGGGTTTAACAAGATTTTATTACAGTGAAACATGTGGACTACAATGAGAATATTGTGAAACTACGTATCATTATCGGTTGAGAGGATTTTTTCTAATAAGGATGTTTTTTATCAGTATCATTTATGTTACGTCAGTCGATTATATAATAAATATTCGTCTGTGATAACCATACAATACGTGAATTCAAAAATAATATAACATAATAAAAGGTACCGTCTATTTGTTATTGTGACATACACATATAAAATGTTAAAATAATTAAATATAACTTTTACTAACTTTTATATAGTTATAATTATGAAATATAAAAATAAAGTTAATATTAATATGTGAAAAAATAAAAATATCAAAATCCTAAGAGGATAAAACCAGGGCACAGACAAATAGACGTATTTGCGTCATACGGGTTTTAACGCATATATGTGAATATCTTAATTTACGCCCCAAAGGGATTTGCTAAAGCCAAACATTGCTCGCTAATTATAACAGAACATATGCCTGGTCCCACGAGGATCTTAATGTGACGTCGGAAATGTCGCGGATTTTATTTCGCTTAAAGTTTAATTGAAAAGTTGATAAACCTTTTTAGGTATTGGAAAATAATATTGTTACATTTGTATTGGATAAAAGAGTGGTGTATTCCATCTGCAATTTATTTGTTTCCTAAGTTTTTTATTAGGTACCTATATACATATTGATAGAAAATGTATTTTTCTTTTAGTTATATCTAGATCCATTGCTACCGTCATCATTAAATCAAATAAAAAAACTCATCATACTTTTAGCGATAGAACTTATAATAAGAACAAGTTGTTAATTTTTGATTATAGGTACACATTATTATGTTACTGTTTTACATAAGTAATTTAAAAATATCAAAATTGTGTTATTCTATATTATATAATAATATTCTCCAATTACAATATAATTATATTTAAACGTAATCACTGCGGTTTTGCACAGTCCGTCTGCCACATTAACACGTCTCGTCATTCCACCCCTTTGTCTAGTCAAAAATTCTACATACATCTACCGTCCCAACCCCATTGCCGCGCAAGAATGAACCGTAAAACATTGTAATAGAGAAAGTAACAAAAGATTATGTTAGGGCTAATCTATCAGCTGATCCTCTGAAAATCGTTTAAAAGCTGTGTCCCCTTGTTATTGTTTATTTAGGATGATTCGCGGTAAAATGTGCTCTCTGAGGCATCTGCTAATGCGATTAGCCATTAACCAAGAGCTAGTTGATACTATTCACCGAAGGCTTGAATAAAATTATATTTACGATGCTTGCAGAATCAAAGTATGTTGTACATTAAACTATAATTTATAAATTTACCAAGTATGTAACTTAATACACAACCTCTCTTCGTCAGTAGTTTACCTTATCTTCGGTATTTTTTTACTTGTTGTAAAAAATTATCACAATATTAATCTCCACTCCTGTGTTTGAAACTACTTGATTATTGAAATTCTTGGAACAATAGCACTGTGGATACCTAAATACAAAAACTTTTTCATTACAGTGACATCAAAACTATTTTTTCATAATAATTGGTATGTTATACGAAATAAAATTGTACAAATAGTATATAAATATATTATAAACGAGTAGGGATGTCACGAAGCGTTAATTGAGATCTAAATGTAAGCTCATGCAGATGCGGGGTCTGATTGGAAGTGTCCACTCTAAATGAGGTTTCTTTCCGCATGAAAAAACACAAAGCGTAAGGGTCTAATTATACTCTGGTAGGGATTATTAATATAATATAAATTTACTCATAACGATATAGATTCATAACATTCGGCTAAATTGTAGTCGAAATAATGATTATTATTTATTAGGTGATTATTACCATCTTCTAAATTTTTAATAAAAAAAAACATAAAATAAACCAGTATATCATTTTAATAGCTGTAGTAGGTACATTCATTAGTAGCGGTTTTCAAAAACCTGATAAAACATTGTAATATTTTACATCAACCTTTATTACACTTTAATCTTATTTTATATTAGCTTATAAGGAATTTGCAGTACGGTTATAAATTTTGATTTAATGTTAATAGACACTAACTTTTCATTATATAATATCAACATTTTAACACCTTACAATTTCGGTCGGTAATTTACATTTACATGCTCAAGAACTAACTTTCTCAGACTGTTGGATAATTTAATTCCACTATATTCGATTGTCAATTAAGCAAAATTTGTTATTATAAAGGTAAAATTTTACATGTAAATGTAATACTTTTATAATCGGTGTAATACTTTAATTATATTCTATAAAAGGATTTGAAAAAAAAAGTTATAAAAAGCCCAATCACCATCAATACAGCAGAGCCATCAATTTTGACATAAAATCAAGATAATGCGTGCGGAATCAATTTGATTTCTGTATGTGTTATCATAAGCCCAAATTGGACCAATCACAGGACGGATCGTAACGACGGACAAAAGCACAATTAAGTACAGAGACCGTTAACAAAGGCGGGAGCACAATTTGTTGCAGCCACCTTTATCTCGCCTACTACTGACCCTTTACCCTATTTTACAACCTAACCCTATAATACTACCCTACGGTTATATCGACCCTACGCGAAGTACATACTCCATGTGATTTCTGATACAGATTTTAAATTCAGAACTCGTTGCTATAATTATTACTTGATGTGAACAAAACATGTGGTCGAATTATCTCCGCTTTAGCGACATTTGAAGAGTGATTTGCGATTTAATGTATAGGGCGCTGTGATGATAATGATTATTTTAAAAGTGCACGTGCGTTTAAATGGATAGGTGTTTAATAGTAACGGTAATAAATTTATATCAAAAATATATGGAGAAACACGTTTAAGTGAATGTCATAGTTTTCTCCCGTCCAGTTTAATTTTAGTATATATTTAAATGGATATTTATACACCAAAAATTTTACACCGTTTCATTCTACACCTTTGCAGTCGTTCCATCATCGCCCATTCCGCGTCAACGCATGCACTAATTAGTTGACACCCGACACCGACACGTTCTAGCTCCCATAGGAAACTTGTATGAAACCGAGCCACGTGTAAAATTGGTTTAATATTCTTATTAAAAATGTTTTATATATCAATTTTAATATAGAAAATGGCACCTGTCATATACAACTTTTAATTGGATTTATATTTATTTTAGAAGACGTTTCTAACAATTAAGTTCACCAAAATTATACATACGGTTTTCGGAACAGCGATCCAAAAAGCCCATCTTAATTGCTTTCAAACTGTTATATATACTTTTATTCATCTAACAAAATTGAACTGACGCTGGCTATAAAGCTTTCCTAGTTATAGTGTCACCATCGCAAACTTTAGCCTTTTGTCGGCTTCGGAACCACCGAATGTACTAATTAGTGTCCGAGACCAGTCTTATTTGCAGAGTGCAATAGAAAGTTTCTCGGTATGCCTTCAGCCACGTTTGAGTGTTCATTTACCTTTCTCGTAATCTAATTTCAACGTTTGTTATTCTTGATACATATGTAGAGTTAATTTAATTTTTGAACACGATTTTTCTTATTGTCCTTGAAAAGCCGTAAATATCAAAAAGTTAACCATTAGCTATAATAAAATAATTCTTTATATCTTGAATTTTCTTTAATATAGTCACGGTTCTTTAAGTACATTACTAGACGCAGCTATCTGCTTGTCGAGAACCATTATAGTAGATTGTAGTGAATGGCATAGCAATAGAATTTAGGTCAACGCTTTAATGTGCTTCCTAATTAATGGTTGTCGCATGCATCCAATTCAAAGTTTTCAATAGAAATGTAGGCAGAAATTAGTCATTTTGAATGCTGATTGTTATGTACAATTTCGTTATTGACATAAAATCATGTGCACAAATTTTACGTTTTTATGAGTCTTTATAACAAAGGAATTATACTGCTATTCACGTAACAATATTTTTTATTTTATTATCATCTCAAATATATATTGTTTTAATTTTAAATAAATATCATGGGCATGGGATATGGGCAAGAGCCTTGTCGAACACTTCGTCTGCTGAGTTGTAGTTTGAATCACACAGTGGCAAAATGTAAAAATGTAAATTTACACAATCTCTTTTTTTTCATATCAATATGAAATGATATATTATTTGTGTATGTATTTTTCATATTAGTGAAGTTCACATCTCTATTCTCAATTTCACATTTGTTTTGTGGTTAGGTTAAACAGATATTATTTTAGTACCAATTATATGAGTATTAACTTTTTAACAGCTAAGGCACTTTTTTAAATATAAAATTGAATTTAACTGTAATTTTGTACTATCTGTTGTAAATTTATCTAGAAAGAGTCGTTGGAGTGTCATAGTTCTTAAGTACTTTTTAATTGGTGATTCAGTGTTACCCCGCAATTGAAATGAATGTAGGTCACTTGCCTTTGTTAATTGAATTAATTATCTTCTGCTGTAGTAATAATTTAATTGGTGATTTTTTTATGTGAGTGAATATGAGAGTTACTTTATATTTTTTAAAGTAATCGGTGCTGTGAAAGTCTTAGAAATATAAAGATCTAGCTTTTGTCCATAATATATGTCAGTCCCTTTCTTCCACTGTGACATTTAGTTTTTACTCTAAATAAGGTATCAAATTTATAAAGATAAGTTATTTATTGTTTTCTGGGATATATTAAACCAAAAAAGATAACTGTTTATAATATTAAGAAAATCGTGTTGATTCTGTACTTTTTCATTAATCATTTCAAAATAATAAAATAAAATTATCAAAAACTCTTTTGGATGAGGAAATCAAATTTCTTTTGCGGGCATTTTCGTCTACAAAAGCCATTTTATATATAAACATTCTCATTTTTATTACAAAAAAATAAATTGTTCTCTGCAAAGCTCTGCCAAAACAAAAGTATTGTTTTCAGATGTATGACATAACCTCCTATTGCTTCAGGCAAACTCAGTAATTTTCTGACAAATTACTGCTCACAATAAAACACTGCATGTATGATAAAAATGCAAACAAAGCTGTGACATCAGATGAATTAAGGTTGTAAAATTGCTCTTAAATCCTTTTGTGAATATCCTTTCGTAAATAGTGAGATTGTTTTCTCTTTTTTCATATATTGTCTAGTCTAGAGTAATAAAGTCTAGTCTTATATTAATTCTCGTTTGCTTTTGATAATGTTGATTATATTCAATGAAATCAATAAAAAAAATTTGCAGTTTTGTATTTCTCAAAGCATTAATTTACAAACATAGTTATGTGGTTTTTGCTATCTTTTGTAGTATTTATCAATCAAATATCAAAATCGAAAATTAATAAATTCACTAACTAAATATTCAATTGCCCAGCTATCATATAGTTAAATACTATAGTCTAGATATTTCAAACCTCGACCACTACTTGATTTTACATTAGAACCAATGATTAACTTACTATAAACTATAGAACTGTTATAAATAAAGAACGATAAAAAGAAACATTATGTATTAAAAAATTATATTCACTTATAAAAAAATTATAAGTAGCTAAAATATTAAAAAAAAAAACCTTTGAAATAATATAAAATTTACATTACGCTCTTAAATCATGAGATACATAAATTAGAATATTTCATTTCCCAATTCATCTTATGTCAAAGGGTCTCTATATATTAAGCATGTTATTTTGCAATTTTTACGACATACTCTCTTTTATTGAACATAACGAAATATGAAACCCCTTTGTGATAAAGCCAATACTTCAATATTACAGGTTATAGTTCAAACAGGCCCGGCGTAAAGAAAGGCTAAGTATTGGATGATTTAGAGTGGTCATATAATCTGGATAATCGGCGGTTAGCACTTAAGCTCCGCTATTAAACGAAAGGTAGCTGTGATGTATGTATAGTTGATATAGTTTATTATATTTATTTACTGTACATATATCAGTTCCTATAAAAAGGTATCCTGAAAATTATAAGTGTGTATTTATTTCTTCATGTTTCTGTTTATTTGACTTACAGGTCGGTATATTTCTACTTACATTTGTATAATAACACGTTATCGTGAAAAAACTTAGAATTAATAAAATTAGTCCCTTATGACTAATGAAATAATAAAATTTCACTAGTATAAATAAGTAAAATTTTAAAATAACTGAATGAGTTAAAAGTTTTTTGTAGGTGTGAACTAAAATATGCCTACCACACGGCTGCCACGCTTTCATTGAAGTCACACGATATTTATGTTCGAACCAAGTCACCTCAAAGGGAACTCTGTTCAGATTTTTTTTCTTGTCATTTTCGATTACAGGTCTCTTGAATTACTATACGCATAAATTACTAAACATTATTATAATTTATTATGTTTTAAATATATATTTATTCAAAACATTCAATACCATGTTTACTGTTTTTTTCTAATAGATTTTTAGTATATTACAAAGATCGCATACAGGCCAATCCGATGCTTTCAAAATTTACTAAAATTTAGAAAGAAATAAATCTTTCTAAATTTCAGATAGTAAAAACGTCTCATACTTGTTTAGGATCGCATCGCATTACAATGTCAGTTTGACGAAAAACCAAAAATATATTACAAAAAACAGTATTAAAAGATACACATTTATTCATTTTAAATTAACGTAACAAAAAAAATTAAGAAAAAAATCACTATTCTAATTGTATACTTAGATATCTGTGTATACTAAGAATACTCTTTAGAAACACATGTTTTAAGTCAAAACATTAAAGCCTTAGGCACCTAAATTGGTCATCGTGCTCTCATTTCTCACAGCCCCTCATTATAATGTTATTACGGACAGACAGAATAGAATATAATTATATTAGCATTTAATTTTCCAGGCCAACGATCGGCTGTCAATTTTGATATTTTTGTTCCCACTATAGTTTAAATTAGTTTTTGTCTAAACGATATTTAAGAGTCGTTAAATTTAAAGATGTTTTGCATCTGAACTTTCAATAAAAAACAAATTGCTTTTTAATTCAACATCATTATCTCAATAATGATTTTGACCTCCATACAAGCGAATCATGGTTATTTCACTCTATGTGACTCATACCTACAGCTTGTCAAAGTAATATACACTTACGTTATAAAACGTGAAAGCTTTATCGACTTTAAAAATAAAAAATAAAACCTATAAAATACATTCTACTCACACAAGTTTTTTATTTTAAATCTTTTCATATATTATTTTATAAACATATAATCTACTCATATAAACCACATTTCATATGACATTAAATTAATATACTCGTATACTATCAAAACCACGGTATTTAAAACACTGTTGACTGTGATGGTCACTTAAAAATTTTATCATACAATATATCCTAATATAAAATATTCATTTTTTCATAGATGTTTCGTTTTTCTTTAGTTTATTAATCTTTCTTACTATTTTTCAATTATATCTAAGGTGTTAAAAAATATCATCGTATATACATAATGTAATGTATATATACATTATGTTTTTTTTATAGAATGGAAATTTTTGTCAAACGGCTACTAATATTTGTTATGATTATAACCGTTAGGAACCATAAACGTTTAATCACATTAATACGCCCATTATATCCGTTCAACAGGTCCTAAGCAACCATGACGAAGCAACCTTAAAAGTGATTCTTTATTACAAAAAAATTAGCCTCATAAAAGTGGTCCTTATTATCAAAGATTCTCAAAGTCTTTTATAAACAAAGCGAAGGCATTCCAAAAATGCTGTTGCCATCGCTCAGTTACAAATCTTGCAACTTTTGTAATTAAAGTAAATGAAATTACGTAGAAATATCTATTTCATCCTGAATTCAGTTTTGATCTTGACAGCTAATTTTATTCACTAATAATAAAGAAGTTATTTCTGCTGCTTTAATTCCTCGTGCTACTACTATACACAAATAGCCCAATAGCCCAAAACCTAAGGAAATAGATCTAACAAAACATGTTTCGCACGTAATTATCCTTATATTAGATACCGTTATACTATAAAAAAACATTTTTTTATATTTTTCTAAGTATAAATATATATTTTTTGAGAACCCTAATTTTATATTAACAACAAGCGTTTGATGAAGTGAATTATTTATATTTAGATACAACTCTTGATGACATAATGGGGGTTAATAATTTTAGGTTGGTGCGAATGCTTGATCGTATACAATCTTCTGGCCTCATGAATAAATAATATGGAATATAATTTGGGATCATTAAACAATTATGCTTTTATATTATGTTTTCAAAATGCTTTTAATTTTTTATAACGTTAAACTATGTTGAACGTTAAAATATCCGGTACAGGACTACAATTAAATATAAATCAGTCAAGCGATCTTTGGTTTTAGACTTGATGCAAAGATTTGCTCTAATCTGAGTCATAACATTATGGTGTTAAACGTTTTAAGTGCGAATTTTATTTATCAAACTTGATGATACACGCGACTTTGTTCACTTTGTTTGGTTTATTAATCACTGAATATGTAAGTCTGAAAAAATATTGTTTTTATAAATATTAATAATTGCTAAACAAATGAAAGTATCGCAAAACTATATTTTAAAATAGGACAAATTGTATTACACACTTCGTGAATTGTACTTTGATATTTTTATTAATTCAGAATATATTGTAATAGGTAATACATAAATCTGGATTACAATACTAATAACCTAATAATGTGCCAAAAGGAAAAAATATTCATGTACTAAAATGTATATTTTTCATACTACGATTTCCACTCTTCGAAGTTAAAGGAATAATTTAAAAATTCCGTTCCTTGTACTCATTATTCAATCGTTTATGAAACAAAATTGTTTTGAAACAGCCACTTTCCTGCACATGTTAAGGGCAATTTATTTCATTATTATATTAAACATGTATCTTATGAAGCATTATAAAATTGATTTTTACAAATCAATCTTTATTATAGGATACAAGAAATTGATTGAGTTTAAGTAATTTTATATCTAGACCTTTATGATACAGTGTGTATAGTGTATAACAAATAGTATTATTTCAAATAATGAAGTGTGATTCGAGGTTCTATTAAAAGAATATTGAATTATTACAAGAATATTGAAATAATGTTGAAATCTCTTACTTTTGAGACAAGTACCAAGTTTTAACGCGGACCTTAAATAGATGCAGTATAATTAATATAGAATAATAACCCAAAGCTCAAGCACTACTAATGAGTTCCTTGGGACTTATTTATATTTTCAAAATCTACGTGTTACATAAAAAATATTAAACAAAAACTGGCATAAAAAACTAAAACTATCAAACAGAAAAAGGCTAATAATAGAGAAATCCATCATAATCTATCATATAGTCAATCGGATACCTGTGAGATTAAGCAAAAACTAACGCGGATAGCCGACCGTCACTAGAGCTAAAATGTGATCCTTTTAAGTAATGAATGGACCACAGACTTATTAACAACTGGAAGATAATATGTTAAAATAGAATATAATATAATCTTATAATTTTTAATAAAACTCTAGCATTTTACTATCGTGTAACATTTTTTTTTTGTTTTTTTTAAACTTCATACAAAAAAATTAAATCCATTTATACATTGCAAATAGTACTAACAGAATGCGTAATGGCAGTCATAGATTATAGCAAAAACTTTTTAGGATTTATCATTTACAATGTGTTTAATGGATCGTTTCTGAAGTTATGACAATTCATGACTTTCAGTTTATACATTTCCAATGGATTTGGATGGACTTTCCACAACTTTTGACAGTGCCGTTATAAACTACTACTTTTAAGTACATTTTTTTAAATTGAAACACAATTTGTGTCGTATTCTGTCTATAACTCATAATATACAAGCACTATTTTTTACATTTAATTAACCCATTAATTTGAAAGTGTTTTATTAAATTCTTATTTCCAGATAAAGAAATAACGTCAATCTTTTGTTTGTAATTGGTTTTGTATTACATCTGTTAACTTAAAAATATTAAAAGATATTAAAATATTGGCATGTCTATATTTTAAACAGTCTATGTATCGCAAAGGCTCGGTTATCGATCAAGATCTTGATCCTTCATTATGAAGAGTGATGATCAGAGCGGTCGCGGTGCAGATTTGTCTGAGGTTTAGCTAACGATGGGGAGCGTCGTATAACATAGTGTTTTACTAAACATGCGCTTCAAATGGAATTATATATATATTAATACTTTTCTGTGACCTCGTCTGGTCTAGTTATTTAATAACATAATACTAAAAATATTACCCCTATTGTTGTAAAGGAATATAACATTTAATTTCTATTTAATATTTATTCAAATTGAATGTGCAAATATTTCAAATAACTCTTCCAGATAGTGAAGTAAAACAGTAGGTATATCTAAAATATTACACTAAACCACTCTATTAATGATTTTGAAGAGAGACATGTAATCACTAAATCAATCCATCATTCCAGCAATCAAACAATTCTGAAGCGCGTTAATGCTAAGGTCTGTTGAATCCATGACTATATTGGATTAAGTGGCTTGCTCTTTACAATATATTATAACAGGGAAGAGATTTTGGATAATTTGTATTGATAAAATATATATAAATATTTTTGTATTAAAAACCTAATTTTAAAACACCAAACGGTTTGCTACTGTTTTATTATTCCTTACTGCAACTTAATTTTATTTAATACGTTAATCAGTTAGCAAAAGGAACCAGCAATAAATATTGAAATAAATTTTATTCTCAGGTTCGAAATCATAAAAGATCCAGATCCGTTTCATATTATTGACTGTATAGTAATTTTTAAATTCGGAATAGTTGAGATATTAGTACGTAGTCTATGTCATTCAGTTGTGATATAAGTATGTTAGTTCACGGATGGCTCTTGAGCTCTGAAGAACCCCTTTTGCTTCTGAAGCCCCTGCGGCTCCTCCACACTGGGGTCCCTAATGAGTCGCCAGAGCACTAGAGTTGTAGGTCGTCTCACGGCAAACTTGCTAGTCTCCCCTACACTACACGGTTACGTCGTGCGGAAACAGCGAGCGGGGAATTTTTCTTCTTTGTTTTAACGTATGTACTAAAAAGTAGGGCGGAAAAAAACTTGAATGCCGAATGGCAATTTTTGAGCGAAAAAACTTTTTGATATTCGCTCGACTTTGCGAGGCAACGTGATAAAATTTTTTTCAAAAAATACAGTATCCCGTATCAATAAAGATTACATATTATCCAACAAATTTTGAAAACTTGCAATTAATTTTATACATGCCCAGGCTATCCATTATGTTATGTCACTGCCTTCGTTTCTTTTGAGGAACGTTAATTAAAATCATGAATCAATTTATCTTTAGTGAGTCTGATGTTAATGAAGTTAATACATTCAATAGTATTTTTAAGTGTGTTCCAATAAACTTTGTATATACAAAACGCTTATAAATATTCAGCTTAACACTATCTCTTGAAACGGATCAGAAACGCGATCAATTTATGAATGAATAAATACTCCTTTGTTTTGGCCGCCCACGACGGCAATATAAAGGGCTTAATGAGGGCTCACATCCTCAAGTTCTTAACTTATTTAGTACTTGTATTGTCAAGAGTCCACGACATCGTCTTGCTCAAAAGCTGGTGTTAAAATTTACGGTATGACTCAATTCAATTATTTTGCAGAAGTTACGCCTGATAATATTATTATCTAACTTTTTAATATATTTTTTATCATTTACATTATTTAATGTAATAATTTCAAATCCAACGTAGTTTTAAAAACAAATGATGCTTCACATAAAATACCATAATATAATTACATTTTCAAAAAAGTCCTGTTAGATAGATAATTTAAATAATACGATTAAGGAAAATGAAACGCATTGTGTGAGTATATTCACTCTAATGATCTGAAATTACTAATTATCTTTTTAAACGATTACAAATGCCCTTAAGACTATTTTATAATTCTATAAAACAGGATTTTTAAATTAAACTGCTTTCGTTGATTAGCGCTGTGAATAATTATTAATCTCAATAAATATATTTTAGGTTTATATTCCTAGAAAAACTCTTGCCTCTAAAGAATATTAAAAACGAGTTACATAAGGCGCTTCAGTATGCCTTACAATAAAATATATATCATACTTATTTGACGCTAAAAGATCATAATCTACCCATCTACTTTCCTTATAGTATTTACTAAGCAAAAGCATAATCAGGATTGTATTGTTTAAATATATTAAATTATTGTATTACAGTTGATGTTCCAATACATCAGGCACAATAATTACTGATAATCTGGGATGCTATCAAAGGTTGTATCATAACATTTTGTTAGCCGGCTAATGCATCTATTGAAATCACAATGCGACGTAGGTGTTTGATCATTGTTTCTATCGGTCATAGATTGATTTAAATTCAATTGTAATCCAGAGGCTGTGACATTAGCTTTCCCAAAACAGAATTGAAGTTGGCAAAATAATGAAATTCAGACAAATCCTTTTATATTGTTTTGTTTCCTGTAATTTTTTACATATGCTTATTTTCAGTTCTTTTTAATTCTCATAAGGATGGTCAAGATCACAAACAAAGTCAAGTTCTATTAAGAACGGTAACTTTTTAGCCTCTCACAATGTGAACCTTCTGGTCATTTTACTTCATATTCGATAAATATATATGTATATACATTTCAAATCTAATTATTATTTAATTAAAATAAGGATAGTGATCAGAAAATCGATTGAAAATTACTCCTTCCAATGAGTTTCCATTCACATGGTTAAAATCGTTTTGCACAGGTTCATTATTTCAAGACGTGAGCGAGCTTAACCCCCAGTTTCTATTTTAAAAGTTCCGTTCGGGTCCCCAAATAATACAGTTTTATGTTCACTCGTAATCACATCCTTCGTGTAAAATGTCTCAATTAGGTACGGGATGTGAACGACTGTTAACGACTTTTGAATATGTGTTCGTTTGATGCCAGCTGAGATATTTTAGTATGCGTGACCGTTTAATTTTTATAGAGCGACAATATTAAAAAATATATATGTATACATCTATATAGAAAACATAAATCGTGTATTATAAATAAAAATACTCCATTTTAATAAAATGTACGATTTTTATTTATTATCACATAATGCATTTACAAATGTTTGGCACTTCAATATTTTATTTTTATGAAGCTGTGTCCATTGTTTAACTGTCTTCGTTTTTTACGTAATAAGTGTATAATCTTCGTAATGAGTGGATCTATTATTGAAAGAGCTTCTACCATGTCATGTTTAAAATAAATTAATATTTCCAGTGGTGTACTTTTTTATTCTTATATATTTAAAAGTACTGTTTTAAACGCTATTTGTGATATAAATAAAAATAAGAAAACTGTAAATAAGAAATTCAAAAATAGATCTTAACAACAAATTACAAATTTTATTAACTCAGCCATTAACGTTTGCTCGTAAAAACACTATCTACAAGTTTACTTCTGTGTAAATTAAGTGCTTCAAAAGTATACATAAATATATATTAGATTTTGCTAAGGTATATTTACAACTAGGTTTATTACAAAATCATATCTGCGTATTTTTTGTAACCTTCTTTATTAAGAGATTGTGTTCGAATTATGCGAAAGATTTCGTTTTTTTAAAACAAATATACCATAAAAATATATACACATACAGGTTATTTTTTTAGCAATTTTTATTAAAACCATTAGGTACTATTTTTTAAGCCGATTTGAAAATTCTTCACCTTTAAAAATAATAAACAATTTTTATGGCATAAAGTGTACTTCGACTCAGATTGGATTATAAAGTAAAGAGTACATCTGTTTCTTAGAAATGACAAAAAATTTAATCAATCGTAAAACTTAATTGGATTTTTATCTTAATGAAACGCTTATTATCACTCTTCATGTTCTGTTATAGGCTTGTGTAATTGCGGCTTTCATTAGTGGTCGCTTGTGACTCATATTTGCACATTTTCGGGGAGAAAATTTCGTATATTTTCATGCATCGTGATCGCAGTTGCATCAACGGGTCGAATATGAAACTCATAGGGTTAATCGGATTTATTAAAATGACCAGACCGATAAACGTTTTTGGTATAGTTAATTAAATTTTGACACTAAAACAAAAGTGATGGACAGTCACTTTTTAAATAAAGTAAGGAAAAATCATATCCGTGTTCATTGTTTTTTAAAGTGAAAACAAAAATTATAATAAAACAAAGTAAGTCCAAACATATGAACATTTTTGTGACTTAAAAATTTCATACTAGCAAAACATGGAACAAAAAACAAAATTATGTTAGAGCACTGGAACGTACTGGTCATGATGTGAAAGAGAAATTAAAAGGCCACTCGGATTGCAAGCAAAACTTCAGTTCAAAACAAAATTTCATTGGAACGAGTGGTTGCGTCATATCATGCCCACTTGTCTATCGAGAGCAGTTGGCGTTCGATAGCTTTTATTAAACCTGTAGGATATATTGTAGAGCAAATATCTGCCATCAAACACTTAAACTTAACATACATAACATAATTACATATAAAACTGTTTATCGTCTGATATTTTTTATTAATATGGAAATTGATTAGATATTAAGACAACTCAAAACGCTGATGATAATATAATAAATGAAATTTCACTTTAAGAATATTATATTTTTCATGACATATTCAAAATATTATAGCGTTAAAACGTTTCATGTCAAAGAAACGTGCCCTATTATATGTTCGCAAATGTGTACTCCGTCTCTGAAGCGTTGTCAACACATTAAGTCGGTAATTGGGGGCTATATTTAGTTTTATATTTCGAAGACGGTTCACGTTTACATGTTACAAATATTATTTGACACCAAGAAATAGAATTAAAATTAGAACTAGTATTATTCTGTAGTTACCTTTATATTTTATAATATGCATATATAATTTCTTATAATTTTATATTTTAAATTATGCATATTATTGCATTCAATAACGAAATAAGCCAAGCCGAATGTATACTAAGTGAAATAAAGATTTCTTATTTACTTATTATTATATCTTCTTAGTATTTTTTTTACACAAAGTGACGGTATAATGAACGGCTATTTTTGGAAGAAATGTTTGCATCAAACCCTCCTTTGCCATATTGATAGCACGCGTCCGCCACGTGCCTGTGTGTACCAGCCTTTATCTCAGCTAGGAATGCACATTCACAACTCGCCACATTTAACGAGTGATTGGATTACCATCGGAATAAGACTTAATGGGGAAGAACCCCCAAATACTTTTAAGAGCGCGTAAATCCTTGTATAATATTCCTAAGTATACTGGCAAGAGATAGACAAAATATATCTTAATATTATTTCACTCTTCTGATGACATAATGAATACAAGGAAGCTTAAATATCTATATTGTTTATGAATCATATGAATGGTTCTAATAACAACGTTTTTATTATGTATTTAAAACAACGAGCGCATTTTTCGTTTATAGAAATTAGAAATTAGGAACGCTTGTTCACAATTCGTCACATTTAAGGAGTGTGATTGGATTATCATTAGCTTTTTATAAAGGGGGTGGCTCCCTCCATAGCTATCCGAGGTTATAAATCCCTTTGTATTTCAAAAATATTTTACAAACATAAAAAAAGAGGGTGGACTAAATAAAAGATGATTCAATTATTTTCAGGAACTTATTTTATAACGTTACAATTTATACATAATTCAGTGAATTACATTCTTACGATGTTTTTCCCAAACCTCCATGTAGTGGGCGTGGGATTTTCATTTGCATATATTCAAATTAAACGCCACTCCTTTTGGATTGTTTCGAAGTATAAACACAATCGTTTAATTTATGTCAATTTTATGTACGGATAGACA
>DVQP01000661.1:0-20409 GCA_018231745.1 Danaus eresimus
TATATATAAATTTGTTACAATTTTTAAATTATTTTGGTTATTTTTTTTAATTATTGTTTGATATCACATAAGTTTATGCCATATTATTGATTTATCTTAAGAAAGGGATTGTCCCATCTATTTCAGAAATACTAATCATAAAAATGTAGATTATTTTTATCTGAGTACCTAATATGTGTTTCTTAATTCGTGTTATAGTTACAGAATACTCATAAATCCTAAATAAAAGGACAAAATTAGTGTAATAAAAATCGAATTCGTATTTACTGACTGAAGGGTCACTTTTATTCAAAGTTAACTGTAAAGCTTGTTATTTTTACACAAGTTGTCCGTCTCCTTCGCACGTGCAACGTAAAACTGTAAAGATAAAACATTCATAAAGTCTTATTATTATTAGTTTCCAAGATGTAGGCTTGTATAAAGCAAGTGAATTTTTTAAACAACTTATATTGAGGACAACAGTATGTGTTTTTTTACTACACTGTGGCGAAACAAAATAAGAAAGGTTTTGTTTTTAATCATGCATTTACGTTTTTATATGTATATATGATTGTTTGTTTGTAACCAATATTATAGTGTAGGCAGGATAAATGAAGAGGGCGAGCAAAATATATATTTTTATAACATGTTCCCTTACAGATTTATTCACCATATTACTCTACAATAAAAGGTTAAATTGTGTTTTTTTATTCTTTAGCTGGTACGTAATAGCATAAATGTTAAATTTTATATAAATACATATATGTATATAAAATCGCTTTTTACAAAGTTCCCATAAAGTTTGTTGTGCGACCATTGGCTACCGAAGTGCGAACTTTGAATATATACCATGCTTAGAAAATTTTAATATAACTGTTATATAACATTTATCTATTGAGCAACTATCGTCCTGTGTTTGAAATTTATTATTATTCCATTTTATTTCCTTATATTTCTTGTATGTAAAACTTTTTAATTAGTTTAGCTTATTTTGTCTTAACTTACCATTATAATTTACTTACTATATAATTTGCCAATACTTAGTCCTGCAATGAAACTATATCGGCGTGGACAAAAATTCAATTTCTTTTTTCTTTTTTTGAAAAGCGACTTACGTACGAAGAGAAGGTCTTGGTTTATTTTATACACATTCATTGTGTAGAAATAATAATAAAGTTGTGAGAAACACTTGTTTACTTAATTTTTCACACCATTCTAATTCGTGACTTTTTCGTTAACAGTATGCTACACCACGCCTCAGATTCTATTAGTTAAAAATCACAAGTGACCATGTTTTAACAAAAACGACATTCAATTTTGAAAATTTACAAAGCGATCGTTAATTAAATTCAATAGTAGTAGAAAGTAAATCAAACTCGAAAAAAGAATATCGCCTGAAATAATTATTTAGGTATTTCTTTGTTTTTGTCTTATTGTTGGTCCGAAGACACTCTTAATAAAAGAGAAATAGCTATAACATACTGAGATTTAAGATTTTCGCGAGTATACAGCAACACATGATCACATCTCGTCGGCCCGTGATCATGGTTGCTGTATAGTAACCGAAACGTCGGGAGTATGTAGTTTTTTCAATAAAAAATAAATCACGCGTAGTTTATCCAAAAATATTATTTCATTTAAATAGATATTACATCTTTAACCGCCTAATGTTAATTAAAAAATCAGAGACAAGAGCGTAGTTCTTCGAATTAATTAGGAAATGTACCATGTACAAATATGATATGATTTTTATACCACTTTTCAGCTTATTAGATAATAATTACATTACCCGTGTGTTAACGTAATATATACCGAAGTATTTTTTCGAAATATGTCGATAAAACTCAATATATGTGCATACGAATTATAAATAATTACTTTCATAAAAAAGGTCAATGTAACAGTTTTGAAAATGTAGCTTGTTTTCGAATCACTTGTGCAATTTCTTTTCGCCTGTATTAACTGGGACATATAACAGAGTGACTTGTTGTATTACGTTTTGAAAGCTCTCGTGTAGGGCTTTGTGTGTAATCAAGTCTATCAACTTCATTGTTGTATTAATACGTGATAGATAGTGACTTTAAGCTTATGGACTCCTGGGAAACTATCTTTTTTACTATAGAATCGTATAGCATACATTATTAAACCAACATTAATACGGTATCGGTATATTTAGGTATACAATGTTTCACCGTTATTGTCGAATCTTTTATTTAAACTTGAACATTTCACTTCCTTGTAAAATTTCAAAATTTTAAGTTTTGTTTATATTATATCACTAAAAATAATTATTTTCGCCGATTATTGGTTAGCATTACAACAAGACATTCCTGCCTAAATTATCTCGGTGCAAGCAACCAATATTATAGGGCTCTGTTCCCACGCTCAACTCTCCTGTCTCAAAAACGTGCACATGCAAAGCTATGGGTTGCGCTTATATATACGAATGTTATCGTGAGTGTAATTTATAAATTTTTCAAGGGTTATATGTATAACTTTCGTATATATATATATTCAATACAACAGTATATAATTAAGCATGTGATCTAAAATCTTCTATGTATTTATCCAAGTCACAGTTTTTTTTAATTTAGGTATTCTTTAATCATATAGAAGTTTAAAATTTATGTTAATCTTAAATATATACTATTACCGTAAGTTGTGTTCAATGAGACACGATTTGAGCCTTAAAAATTTCAAAATATTTGTTAATAGTTTGAATAACAAAAATAAAAAGATGCTCATCCGTAATATAGATGTCTTAATGAATTAATTTACAGATACATGCAAGCAATTTCGTTTGACGATATTAACGTTTTGACGGGTCGGTTTGGATTAAGCAACCGGAAACTCTCAATTTATATTTACTACTATGGCTCGTGCTGTTTGCAGACTTATATTAAACCCACTCGATGTTAAGCTCTTATTATTGTATAAGCTAATTTGTGGCTTTCAGTTAATAGCCAGGGATACGTTAGATGTAAATTAAACGTTATATTATTGATAACTGTTTTGGATTTCGAAAGCTTGTAGTATTAAATATTATAATAAAAAACAACCAACCATGAACGCACCGACAAATATTGGAGGTATGTAGATAGAATTATCTATTTATCTTCATTCTAGTACATTCACTATATGGTTTACTAGTGATACTCTAAATTGCTTTGATGATTGTGTTAACTGTGATAAAGGATCCTATTACCAACAGCTTAGTACAAATATACCTAGTCGGGATATTGAGATAATAGCAACATAGGTGAATTAAGGTTATATAACTATTATAAACTAGGTAAGAAACAAAAATTAATCCTTATATTACTACCAGAACAACCTGATTACATTGTTCATGGATGTTTTATATAAAAATAATTAAGAAAATTCTTAAATAAATTTAGTTTTTTACTATAAAATATATGTACAGAAACAAAATGATGTTATTAGCTAACATTCCCAATAACTTCTCTATTATACAATTCGTTTTACGTTTTTGGAAAAAACTCATTCACTTTTAATGTCCTCATTGTTTATTTATATTGTTTTCACAATAATATAAGTAAACAATTAGTACATTATAATGAAAAGGCATCAAATATCCATAACATTCGTTAAGATAATACACCTAATATAAACAGTGTACATTAAAACCATTAGGGGAGTGGTGGTATCGAGAATGTTGTATGACCAGTCCCGTCGATGTTCAGTAATCAGTGTAAAATATTTACATAGTAGCACTTATATTATTTGTTATTATCCCCAATATCGAACTTATTATTGCCAACTTACGACAGACATAACAGAATTAGAACTTCAAATTTAGCAAGCGAAATACAAATAACGAAGTATAAAGGACTTAATAATATATTACGATTTCCGTGGCGTTTATACTTTTTACAGTAAAGCTAAAAATTTGAGCTTTTTCCATAGAACCGAAACTTTAATTTGTTTTAATTTAATAACAATCACGATAGCTTAGGAAAGCAAGACTAATGTGGGTGAGCCCTAAAATATCATCGTCTAAAAGTGAGTCGGAGAAAAATGTTGTACGGACAGATAATAAGGCTGCTTATTTGTGATTATTGGTAACTATGTCAATTTTTTGACATTTACAGTTAAAATTACAACCTTCAGTCGATATTGTTATTTTACCAACCATCTCGTTGTGTAGTTTCGGAATAAAACAATTGCTTAATTAACTGATAATATTATTTATAACATATTGAATAGTTGTTGTCATCATTAAGAATTTGCCATGGTTAACAGAAATACCTTTTTGATATTGTTTATTCTAAAACTATAGTCTCTAAATTCTTTTCATTTTCTTTAACATTCTTGTAGACAAAGTGAGGTTGAAATAGAATTTTATAAAAATGTCAGGTAAATAGTATTTCCAAAGTCATAGTTTATTTCTAGGAAAGAGTCAATCTTACTAAATTCAGTCCTTTGATATCTTTTATCTTTTGAGTCAGTATTTTCATATTTGTGGTTTATTCCTGTGAAAGACTTGTGAATTTATTTAGTCTTTTAAAATTTTTGATGTGAAGGTTTGTAAATTAAATATCTCTTGAATTTAACTTTCCCGCTTATATTCTCTTTTGCGTTTTACATAAAATATTCCGAATATGTTGTTTTAAACGGATTTTTGTATATTCAATGAGTTCGCACTTTTCTGCTTGTCTTTCATATAGTTTAAACACAATACCCAGTTTCGATCATTAGACCTCATTAAGGAGTATATAACATTACTAATTCATATAGTCAGGTGGTACTTATTTTAATTTATTAATTCAGTAATCAATATCTTACAATTGAGTCTCTTATCAGCATGAAGAGGTCACTAAAGAAGCATGAGAAAATTAGATCAAACGACGTTCATTTTAAGTCCTTGCGAGGTGTGTTGATTGATGTTTACAAATCTTGTTTAATTATTGTTATAACCTACTTTCTATTTAGTGAAATTTTACGTTTATTTTTATAAGTGACTTTATATCAAATAGTCTTTAAGATTTGTTATAAATTTAAAGTATCACATTCCTATGTGAAGAATAAATTTTACAAACTATTTGTAATCATTTATAGCACAGATAACATTTGCCATGATAGCAAACCGTTCGCGTAACTGTTTTGTGGTAAATTCACATCCAAATTCAAAACTGACTTCTTCACATGTCTTTGGCATTGGCTTCCTTTCTTTGAAATTTCAAACCGTAACCAAAATGAGAGCCTTAGTAGACTGCCAGCACAACGGAGCGTTCTCAAATTAATATGTGACGCGACGTAATAATTAGCATTCCATTAGTATGTGCCACTAGCTGTTTTCGCCTGACAGGACTGTTTAACTGGTCTTGAACAAAATGGTCGCTCCTTTAATTTGAACAGTAGTTTTAAAGGTCTTAGATAATTTAACACAAATTCACCGTGACTTGTTAGACTAATAAAATATTAAGAATAAGCAAATTAGCGTAAGCAAAGCATGGAATCGGTACTTTAACCACGACATCGGGTCTAAGCTGTGACCTCTTATTTCATTCTGTCGCACTATTATTATAATTATAAATGATAAAATATATTAATAGCTCCATGTCATTAAATAATTAAATTTTTAATTGTATTGTTTACCACTTTTACCATGTCAATAATTCTTAGACAACTTGGTTAATTTAGTAAAACTTATAAATATTCGGTTTCATTGCGTACAATTGTAGTTTTAAAACAGGCTGTTTTTAAATATAAATACAGGTCTCTCTAAACAGGTTAGGTTTGTTTGTCTATTAACATTTCGGCCTTAAGAGGCCGTTCCTCTTTACGGCTCCGATAATATTGTAGATAGGTAATGTATGTATGGTTGACGAGAAGAGATTGACCGAAAGAATTTCCTCGCGGAGATTGCCTGATGGTAAATGAAGTTAAATTTTATCCAAAAATTGTAGACCTCCAATAGAAAAAGAAAACAATTATTTTTGAGAAATTTTATGGAAGTCATCAAGCTATTTAGTACTTTCATTGAAAATCTGTTTTTAGCATTTCTTTTCAAGGAAATAAGTAATTTATTGTTACAATTACCTTGATTTTATACTTTAGAATATTTAGTATTTATAGTATCTAATCGAAGGTGAAAAGCCGTTTGAGTTCAGTGGATATAAGAACGGGTGACGACTATTCAAATATTGATGAAAATAAAATTTTGGTATGTGAAGAGTGCGTATCTCACTGTCATAGCCCCGATAAAAGTTTAGTACAGACGAAGACTCAGGTATAGCTAGTTTCAATATAAATTCATTGCGCGAGTTTACGATCCAAAACAGGTTTCTGGTAAAAAAAATTATTTGACTATGTACCGAAAGAATGCGGTTCCCATGTAATACACACCATTCATCTCCAGTGTGTAACTCCCAAACACTCAATTCCAAAATATTTTATTTATTTGTGGATGCCGATAAACATACTTTTTATTATATACAGAATTTACAGACAGTAGATAAGAATTTATTTGTTATTTTGGTTATTGTCGGTGACGTGAAGGTGTTGGCGAAAGTCGTCAAAGCGGGGACACTAGGTCCATTGTCTGTGCTGAGTCACTGTCGGCGCTCGCGCAGCTATTTCTGTGCGTTCTGCGTAGGCGACGTACGCTTATATCTCTTGCCTTTCAGACCGCATAGAGACTGCGAGTTATGATCAAATAATGTGTACATTATGCACCAAAATACAGCTATAATACAATTAATTAATTAACTACTTTATACTGAACTTTTTAAAATGCACTAGTCTTATATCGACTTAAAAACATGTTTTTGGAAGAAACTATTGTACTTTCTATGTCATAAGTTATTTCTTCAAAAGCTTTTGGATATTTTATCCTAATTATAATAAAAAGAGACACAGATTATATGACTCATCATATGTCCCTATTACAGATAGTACCTTTGTCATAAAATAATCTATTGAGACATGGAATACTACACTAATAGAATCTGTATTATATAATTTTGAAAAACGTTCCATGCATTTTTATAAAACTTCCCCCAGTTTCAATCTATGTACGTGCTCATTGCAACGTTCACTTTATTCTTGCTGTTATGAATCACCGGGATAAAACCCAGGTATTATGCTCTGAACCAATGTCAGACACACGTTGATTGCAAATAAATAAAGCACAATCACTCTTAGTTGGTTTTATTCGATATCACTGAAAAGCTCCCACTTTAAGTTACTGGAGGTAAGTGTCTATCATGAAAGAGTACCATCAATATTTACCTAGTTAAATTGATTGCATTTTGCAGTAAAAGTAATAATCTGTTTTCTTTATTTTTATTTTCAAAATATATTATAATAAGATTTGATACTAATTCCGTTCTAGGTAAAAGATTGTAGAGACGCCCAAAAAATTTTATTAATTTCAACAACAGGTATGGACACTTCGCGGTATTATTTAGAGTATTAAGCCTTAACAGTTGACTATATGGCCGTAAAAGAAGGTACAGGTGTCTTTACATCTTTTGCCCGCATGATTGTTGACACGTCGCATCGCTTCTACATGACATGTGAGTGCGGCGCGTCGGGCGCGGCAGGCGCGGCCGTTTAACGGACCGACAACCGCTGGACATTTCGATTCAGTGCAGGCCTGTTTATAGTACAATATTATTGCTGTGTTATATTAAATATGGCGTTTTATCGATTTGCACCTATCCGTTAGCACAAATAATTTTTTGTCGAAAGTGATATTTTTTGTGAGATTCGTCTGAATGTTTCGATCATATTATGTTGTGTAAGTTGTGATCAGTGTAATGCAAAAATATAAATTGACGCATAACATGTAATAAATATGATAGGTATTTGAAGTATGTAGTGTTATAAAGTTATATATATACAGTTATATAAATAAAAATAAAATAAAAAATTAAGCATTTAAATTGTATATGTAAGAAATGGTATAAAAGTTTTGAGGAGTACTTATATATAATTTCTAATATGCGATAAATAGTTTGGCGTTCTGTGAAAGGAAATGGCAGATTCTGGGGACATGGGCGCAAAAACGTTTGGTACTATTCATTAGAGTGTGACCGTACCTTGACAGCAGTACCGAGTACCGAGTTGTGGCATGCCGCGGCGACGAGGGCGAGAGCGGTCGATGAGCCCGACGTAGAGGGCAGCACCGAGCTGAGAAGTGTGGGGAGACGCTCCCTCGACCCCGCGTCCGTATACCGCCCCGTTTACTTGCGCATACTGTAAAGCCGCGCCGCGCGCTCACTAATGCGTCATACGGCTATCTATCTAGACGTGTATCCGTACGCTCCGAAACAAATACCTCGCGCGCGCCATGTGAACTACTGTGTTGACTTAACTTTTATATATACTTAATTAATAAAAACGTGAACGCTCAATAAAATCTTTTGCTTGAATATATCATCATGGACAGTGAAAATGGTGCCTGTGCAGAGACATTACTAGTGGTTGCCGAGGTAGACCCACGTGTTCAGTACGGCTGAAATTGAGTAAGTTTAAGATGGCTTATTTTAAATATGACTCGTTACTGACGTAGGACGTCTAGCGAGATAGTTTTGGGTGCGTTATTTTAGCTGCGCCCGGCGGGCCCCAGCGCCGGTCGCCCGGAATGCGGCCTCCGCCCCGCCGCGCGACGCGTTGCCGGCGCCGAGCGCTCGCGTAGCGTAATAAATAAAGGCGGGGCACCGTTGCGTGCGCGCGCACCATCCCGCGCCCTTCATCCTCAGGTCATTGACTCCTACTCCCTCGCTACCGTCGCCATCACCGGCGCTACTGCCTAGTACCGCCGCTGACGCTTCCCAACTTCACGATCTCGAAATCGATCCCACCACGCTCTTGGCCTCACAACTTTGACAGGGTCTCGGTACGTACTACGTATTACCAATGTCAATGCCGTTATCTTCGCGTCGCCACAGTGAGTGTACTTAAAAGCGTGCGTGAGACATCTCGATGACGGCAGCGCTCATTTAAGAAGGTACTTGCTTGTACATGTTGCAGAAAGGTTGTTGACCCCAATGTTCATAAGTAACACCTGGCCTTTATTATAATCACTATATTAGGAAGGGTAAAGAACACGACGTTATATGTTTTTGTTTTTACAATATAAGTGCAGTACATATTTCTCTTTTTTATTATTCCTTTAAAATTAACATGGTTTACTACAGTTGTTGTAATTAGGCGAACACATAAGAAGGTTTAAAAATAATCATTGTAAAAATCATAAAGCAATTCTTCCTGTATAAATATATAAAAATTATTACTTGTATTCATTTCGATTTGTTATTATAAGGAAATTCCGTTATATTTTATAGTACAACATAGCCCGCTTTATGAAACTAAAAATAAAGCGTGAACTTCCCGGTTGAATGGCGTCGTTGGAGCGACGAGCGCGGGGAGCGGTGGCAGCCATTGCCCTCGCCCGGTTTGTTTACAACTTGCGGGTCGGGAGTGGCGCATTAGTAACTGCACTCTGCATGCCACTAATAGGGTATAAAATCGCTACCACGCAATGGGAGAGGCCGCTGCGCCCGCGCCATCTGCGCGCGCTTTATTAAAATAAACTACCACGGACAAATAGATAGCTCTACAAAAACTAATGTTTGTGTGGCGGCTAGGTAGTAGATACAATGCGTCCCTCCGTTGTTTCGAAAATGTCTCTAGTGTTAGGTCAGTTATTGTAAGTTACGGTGCGGCCTTTCGTTTCATGCCATTGACTAGTTCTTCTAAAATAGGCTCAAATTATCAATAGTTCGCCGTCGAACTGATTTACTTGTTTTCTTTTAAGTATTATTATCTTAATGTATTGCATTGATAAAAACAAACTTAGTCACTGTAAGTGTAAAATATTCGATTTTATTTAAATGTAGACATAATATATACATCAACGATCCGGGATAGATATGTTAGTATAAAGATGTTCTACTTTTAGAATAAAGTTAGAATAATCTCATATTAAAATTTTACAAATAGTTGCATATTTTTTTCAAATCAGAATAAAAGATTTTAAAAATATTTTTCACATTAGATTATTAAATAAAAAGTAATTGTAAACAATAACAAGTTATAATGTATAAAAATTCTGTAAGAGGGCGTAGACACCGCTGTAATCGACAATCGTGTCCGGGGGCGATGTTGGCTGGGAGGGCAACAAGTTGCCCGTTCTATCGGATGCGTGCGCACGTTTTAACGATGAGTTCTCTTTCTCAACCGAAGAGACACATCGAGGCGGTGCCTTGAGTATAGTATATTGAATTTAAGAGGACATAAGCTCACTGATGGAGCTCGTAGGTCAGACCGTAATTGACCATGTCCACTAACATTTTTTATCACGAAATTTAAACCACTTCTGTATTGTTACAAAAAATATAAATAACTGTATTTCTTTAAACTTTGATTAATATGGTGTCGGAAATAAAGAGCACTGGCAAAGATTATCATTATAGAGGATAAAGAAGAAAGACACACCATGATTACGGATTACATATCTATGATTACGGATGTGTGTGAAGTGGAGTGCATCACAGCGGCGACACACGCAACTAACGGCATGTGAAGAAAGCTCATCTCTTCGCACTAGTGAATCGGAATATTTAATATTTAACAGTAAGGAAAACATGAGATTGAGGTTTCATGTCCTTCCAACTCGTAACAATGAGGAACATATGTTATTTAAATTTTATTCTATCTATATCTTTGTTATTCAGATAACAAAAAATTAAACTGTTAATGTAATACAGGGCGCGTTCAAATTCTTCCTAATTTATATGAATTGGAAGCATCCGACTCTTGACATATATGGATATAGAAGAAAGCTTTCTGTGTTGTTTTTAAATATAATACCTACGTATTATATGACTCCTGAAAATTGCATATCAAATTATTCTTGTGTTCCATAAAATTTATGCTTAGTCGTTTAAATTATTTCTGTCACGGTTGTTAAATTGCTTGGTACTAGTTTCACTTTCAGAACTATTTTAGTTATTTACTTATTATTATACAATACTTGATATCTGATTACTCACCAAATTATGATTTGAAATCTAAATCAAGCGCGATTGTTAGAAGAGTTATATGTAATACACACAAATGAATATATCACACTGCAGTAATAATAATTACTCTGATTTGATGTGTAGTTAATTAAGTTCTTGAAGGCCTAACCCTGGTAACCAACCATTCCATTTTGAATATGGTCACATATTTACTAAGAAACACGAAAAATTACGTGACTTGAAACTGTACACAGTCATTTGGCCGTCTTCTGTGACCATTTGAAGCCACCTCCGGTACATTCTAACATGTGGCACAGACATTGCATAAGATATAAATAAAAAAGTATTTTGTATCCGTTTGAAGGTATCTTTATTTCACACATTTCGAACAAACATTTGTGAGTGATCTACTGATCGTGCAAAACTATTTTTTTTTGAGAATAATCGGGTGAAAATAGTAATTAATCGATTTTATGGTATTCGTTGTGGATGCAAAAACGGTACGAAAAGTCACGCAGCGGTCTCGTTCCGTTACACCAAGTAGAGCGGCTCTGCACGCTACTACTATGGTTGACGTGACTGAACCCGAAGCAGACGCAACGCATCGCTTTTATGTCTGTGCAACGGTTATTTATTACGACGTCATAAATTTCATACGCTTCAAAACCTATATTATATGTAGTATCAAAGATACTTCGTATAAGTTGATACATAGCTATATTTTCGTTTTTAAAAATATTTTAATGTAAATAATTTAGGGAATTTAAAATAAAATAATTAAACCGAATATATTATTATGTCCTAACATATATATATATATATTTATTTATTCTACTTGTAAAAACCTAGGGTGGCTTAGCCAAACTTAAAATTTTTGCTGTATTTTGATACATAATTCTAATATAGAATTTTTTTAAAAACGAACCTATATAAAACAAAATATTTGTTTCAATCCAGCTTGCCCGTTTTTGTTCAAAAGCCAGTATTTTTTATGGAGGCGAGGATTTTAGGTTACCAAGCAAACGTGCACAGGTAGTCAAGACCCTTCCTCAAAAGTCATCCCCTCTCAGAGTTTACAAAAAATGGAACTACATTATGCAATACTATTATACTTTTTGTCATCCTTTACGTGTGAGGCGTTGGAGCGTGATGAACTACTAATTTAACAAAAGAAAAGCATTTCTTTTGAAAAGATGGCGTTATAACCTATATTGAAATCTAGACGTATTTATAAAGTATGTGAATTTAGTTTCTACGTCATCCCCTTTACTTTATATTTAAATGACACTTTTTATAACAGTATATTTAATCACTTATTTCTTCCTTTTTCAGATATGGCCTTCTGTGAGTTAACGTTGATCTTGAGGTGAAGTTCGGGAAAGGAGAATCAGCGACGTAGACTTTGGTGACAAAATGAACTCAAAACAACGAATTTGATCAGATTTACAGGTGAGAATTACTGTTTAATACACATTTTTTAGGCGCTTATAAAGTGAAATTGTACTAACATTATATATTATGGTTTATATCGTAAAGGTTTTTTTTTGAAGGTCGGAATTATATCGATATAACTATTCATTATTTAACTACATATATTATTATTTATTGACATACAATTCATTCGGATCTTTATTTCGGCGTAAGCCGTAACACTGCTTCTTAAAATTTGTATTGGATACTTGGAATAATACAATTGTGAACGTTTCTGTTTATAATTTTGGACACATGCCAACACAGTTCCTCGTTCAATAACTACGTAGAAACTAACACATAGCAACTGCTTCGAGCAGTTTGATCACAATGGATCTTATTTATAATGGATTCTTTAAAAAAAATGACGATTAGATATTATGTGATTAGTATAAAGTAAAAATAAATATTGATATTTATGTACTTAATTATGATAAAAATGGTTTATGTTATAATATACAAAAAAAAAGGAAACTTCCTCTTCTTCAGAGAAATAACCTCTAACTATTTACCAATAATTTTCTATTTATACATAACTAAAATCATGAATCACCGCTATGGTTGTGATTGTAAGTTACAATAATATTTTGGCAATGTTACTATTGTTGTTTAATGGCTAATCTTGATTTGGCTTTCCTACACTGCCGATAAGAGTGACGCCGCACTGTTTCGCAAGCCCCGTTGATAAGGATCGTGACGATGTCATTTGTTGTATGCATTTATTTGTTTTCACCATTCAGCTAAGCTGTCGAAATATATCGTTTAATCAATTTTTTTTTTGCTTTATCAGTCATTTTTATAAGAATAATGCCGATATTATAAACAATTTTTTTAGTTATGTAAAATTTGTAATAGAATTTGAATATTTTTAATTAATTTGTTTAGGTCATGAAATATTTCCTAATAATTATAATATTGTACAACTATTAAAGTAAATATAAATTAAAAGTTAGTCTTGTTTTTATTATAAATAAACATGATACACATTACATCGCAGACGCTACAACGTCACGTAATAAAGTTTCGACGACAAATAAAAATATATGAACACCAGAGTAAAATTAGATGATAACCGATAAGCCATTGATTAGATAATCACCGATTGTTTTTTGAAATATAGGATTCACTATAGAATTGTGTATATGACAACCATGAAATCACATACATTCACTGATGGAGGGGATGTTCAGACAGACCTGGGCCCTGCCTGATAAAGTCCAAAGAAATCCTAATTGATCCAAACGATGAGATAGCTCTCCAAATCGTACACAATAGAACAGTTTTTAAATATAAACGTTTAATTGTTTCTATTCCGATATTAGCAATTTATTCAGAAAGGATAAAAAAGAACCTTAAATGTTATTTTTATAAAATTATTTAATTTTATCAACAAAACAGAGGTCACATAGGGCAGAACATCGCTCGGTTATGTTGATAAAGTCGGAATACATACAATAACAGTTTAAGTGATACGGACAACATTTGATTATTAGGTATCTTAATTGTTTATTAATAAAATAATTCAAAATAATTTTCATTTTTGTTGTTAAAAGAATCGCCTCCTCCTAGAAAGCCTTCTAGAAGGACGCGATGTTTTTGGTCACTAAAATACATCGAAACATATATGCAGTTGAATATTGAAGAATATAATTAAATGCATCGTCTATTGGATTTAATTATACAAATTATGCTATTCGGAAATAGAATTTTTCTTAAGTCGTATTCGTTTACAAAATACAGGTGTTAAACATACCTGTAGAGATGAATTTTGATTACTATAATAATAACTGTTCACTTTCGTATCTTTATAGCGGTTGTTAAGTTTTCGCTGTCGTCAATCGTGCCGCATGAAACGTTTCTTTTACAACCCCGGCCATTTAATCTCTGAACCGACAAGTTGAATGGCGCTGGTTGTAAGAGTTGGCGAAAAAAAAAAACAAGTGCCATTGAACCTACAGTGAATGCACCGCGGCCGTTACCTTTATCCGAGGTCAGGTCGGATCGCGAATGAATAAGCACTCGTTACCAACAATTACCAATGGTTTGAGTTATGTGGACGACTTTTTTATTTCATTCTCTTACGAGCTATGCTCGGTATGGTTGCGATGAATGGTAGTTTCTATGACGTTGAATGTATTAATATAAGTCACACTCCTCCGTGTCAATGCACTTTCGGAAATCATCAGCCCATTCATGAATGATCTGTGAACCTGTAGGGTTATTTCCAGTGACTTCACGTCTTCCGTTTTAAAAACGTAAACTAAGACTTGTCACTTTATTAACATTCAATAAGATTGATAGCACTTAAAACGTAAATTAATTTTTGGTAATTAAATTCCCGGCATAAGATATCGAACATCAGACGAATTGACTGGCGAATAGGAGAAGGCCTAGAATGCGCATGCTCCAGTTGATCGATTTCTGTATATGGGAAGCGTTTACTGTGCATGCGTCAAAGCTATCGAGCGAACGAAACGCAACCTTATGATATATATCACTCGAGGCTATTTTAGATTGCTAGCCGGTTAACAGGTTGGTGCAAATAGAGTAATTGTGATTTTACTATTACTACGTTTGAAAGCCTCGTGAACGAGTACGTTAGGTTGGTGCTCTCACTTTCTTTTATCAGAACTATATTGTATTACAACATTTAACACATATTCAATAATATAAATCTGTGTGTATAGTGATTATTGTAGAGACATATGATATGAATGGCTAATTACTATTTGTTGATACTTGTTTAAATTCTACAGTTAAAATCACATGGTAAAGAAATAAATACAATTTTATTAAATGCAATTCTAACAAAAGTTCTATGACATATCCTTGATAAAACAAAAAGTTTGATACAGGTTTGAGCACTCTCGTGTCAGTCGGATACTTTTTGAAATAAGCTTTGACACTTTTCTAAAGAGGTATATATAAATTATTATGAAAAAATTGGAAATAAAATTTTATATTATGGGACTGGTTTTTTCTCATATACTACTTAGTCCGATGTAGATGACTTTATGATTGAAAATATTTTGATAAATAAAGACGTCATGACTCCGACGCCGCATCAATAGTATAGATTCCTGTAATGTGTTAAATGCATTACCTATCTGTAATACAAAGTACAGCTAACATTTACATATAAGATTACTTTTTAGGTATCACAATGAATTGGCAGCCATTTTATGTAACTTGTATTAATCATCGCAAATACAGACAACTATTCGAATACGTTTTAAAAGTGTTTTTAACGGTTAATATTAGTCGTACATTGTATGTATTTTATATAAGACTTTTCTTTAATTTCAGGTACATTCTCCTGAAATGATGACACAATTGATATAGGACTGGATTGGTAAGTTTTATTATGCTTTCTTCATTGTAGTTAACCTGTATCATTAGTTTAAGTTGCTGCATCATGCGAACTGTTATTATATGTCACTGTGTAATATGCTGTCCATGCGAAATAATATGCTGTGCCAAATCTTGCCATAAACAGTAATAGCGCATAAAAAGTTTGTGGTATTAATTACAGAGTTTAATAAAATTCTCTGTATTGTTACAGTTAAAAAGGCTCGAGTGATGGTGCAGAACAACACGGAAATGGTCATCCGCTGATAATCGATTGAAAAATTACCCTCAATTTTATCAGGTAATTAAGATACAACCATCATTCCAGTATATTAATAGGTTTATTATTTTTACGTGTAATGCAAAGCTAATTTTATCTCTAAGCGTTAATTATGGGCTCCGCGATTATTTAATGATAATTTCCATTACGAAACTGGAGATTTTCATGAAATATCCAATGTTTCTTGAACCGTTGGGGGCACAAAGAAACGATGGCAATGCGATGAATTTATATAATCCTAGTTTGTGTAATTTAAAGAAACTTTTGTATAGACTTTGTAATAAATTTTGACAGCATGGTGGGAAGCAGCAGAACAACAGAGCCGTCCTATGAGTTACAGAGAGAGAGAACGCTAATAAGGTAGGTGTTTGGAATGAAAAAAAAAATTTCTGAGTTTTAGTGAAAAGTTGTAAAACTTTTTCTCCCCCTTTGTTTTTTTAATTTCCTTTTTTTTTGTTACCAATTATGTTGTATAGTTTATGTAATGCCGGCGACATTTTGTGCTACCGCGATTTATTCAGTACATACTTAACATGATAACTAATTTATTTTAAATACCAACTGACTGTTACGTTTTAAATTCTCCATTAAATTACGATATATGGAATTATTAATACTAATATGAACCTCTCAGGACTGCTTCGTTTACAACACAATGTATTGCATGAGAGCATGTTATTTTTATTTCATTGTATTGTACAAATCTTTTGTACACTATGCAGTACTGGTATTATTATTTCATATTGTATTCCCCGGTATTTTAATTTTTGATTCACTGTTTTTCTTCCTGTTTATTGTGTTACTGTCTATTTTTGTAGTAAATCCCAACAACACACGGCAGTGTGCCAGCGAAGTAAGCGCAGGCGATATACAAAATTCTGATTATATTACTCGGACTACTACGCATAAATTGAAAACGATTTTAGATTTTAAAAGCTACGTTGAAGTTTACGTATTTCATTTAGTTTCAATATAATTTTTTCTACAACCCATCTGTTTTTTTCAACATATAGATATTCAAGATATTAAATATATTAGCGGAAATCATTAATTACTGTTCTGTTCGGAAACATATTACTTTAGATATAATAGCACTTATTTCATATTTCTTTCTATTTGGAATTCTATATACAGCAAAGGGAGTCGTAGTAGTTTCATCTCAACAACTCGAGTACGACTAAACCTATTTTCATGGTTTTTATATTTATTGTATTTACAGCACTTCCAAATAGCAAAATGACTTTCAATTAATTGAAAATAAAAAAAAATATATGGTTTTGGAAACTGCCAAACGTTTAATATTCATAAGTATATGTCACGTTTCCTCTCAAATGAAGGAACTTTTTGTAACAAGGTTTCAAGTGATTAACTTTTGTATATCCTTAATTTAATAAAATGATTGTATTACATTAAAAAAGAAAACGAGAATACCTGTCAGTATTAAAATAAGCTTAATTAATGAATATCTGGCAATATTAAAAATTTAGAAATGAAGTTCATCTAATAATGGTTTCGACTATGTAATGTCTCCTAGCTACTTACCTAATTACATTGAATCACGCAACTAAGTTTAGTTGCGTGGTTTAAAAAAAAACTTTAACATTGAATTTTATATGGTTTTTATCAATATTGATGATATTAAAATGATTTTTTTATATCTTTTTTTATAAAGGAATCCTTTTCCATATTTTTTCTCACATGTAATAATATATAATAAATATATAACGTCCTAACTGAATATATAAAATTTTTGTGTTAAAATTCTGCTATGATGAATAAAGGCAATATAAGTCTTAAATTAAGATTGTTTTGTTCTGTTAATCAGTGAATCTGCAAGGAACACTTTATAGAGAATTAATAAAAAAATTGTTGTATTAAGTCTTTATGTAAAATAAAAAATAAATTGTTTTTATATTGTGTAATTAGTTTTCGTGCGCGCTAGTAATGTGTAAATAGTTATTGTATAATTGAATCAAGATTTCGCCTTAAAAATATCGTTATTTAATTTACTTGTTTAATTTTTTTATCATTCATTCATTTATTTTATTATTTATGCAAAATATGTACACCTTAGTGACAGGGACATAAACAAGTTCTTTTTCTGCCAATTTTTACATAACCGCATGAATGTTGGTCAAATATCGCTAGATAAAAATGAGAGATAATAACGAAAAGTTTAGTGACATTTAAATTACAACTGAAATGATGGCAGTATAATTATAAAACGAAATCTTCAATTTGATTTTTGAATCCATTTAAAATATTTACAAATTTATTTATAAAAATATCACAATTATCTATCGCTCAAAAGTCACACGGACATTAGATATTTATTTGGTAATATACTTATAAAATAGTGATTTTTACTTAATAAAACGAAAAGTGATTTTCTTACGACAAATTTAATTGTTTCGTTTCTATACTCATAACATGCTTACAAATGTGAATTATAATGTAATGTTAATCTATACAATACCGTTTTAGTGGATAAATATTTGGCTTTTATATGCTAAAGCATTGGTCGAAATCGATTTACAAAGTTATTTCACCTTTTACTTCGGTCACTGCTGTTCGGTTGCTGCGGTCACCAGTTCAAATAAATGCATACTTGATTAATTCCGCCCCTCCACACATCCTCACACCAATATATCAATATATCTATAGCGGCACATTACGTCTTGCAAAATTATTTAACTTGATAACAATAAATTTAGCATTAAACTGAAATTAGAAATAGTAGCTCAGAGGCTACAATCAGGTTTTTTTGGGTGGGTGTTTTGTTGTATCTTAAAAGGCTCTTGTTCGTAATAAAGACAAAAAATATCCCTTTTTTACTGCCAAGTTATTAAAATTAAAATTAATCTATCATCTGATCCTTAAAATATACAAGAAAGGCTTACCGTCTATGTTTGTAAGCAAATCTATAATAATAAAAATGAATATATTTCAGAAGGTAAACTGTTACATCAAACCACTTATTTAATTTTGCATAATATAACTCTATAGCGCTGTCACGCTGAGGGCCTATGTAATTTATTGGTTTAGAATATATTACGAGTCCTACTTAATACGATTTTTAATTTTGTCTCTAAAGTATTTTATCTAACATCTGCATCTCAAGTCGTCTTTTTTCTTCAACCTTGACGCTCAAAAATGAGTACCAGACATAAAAATATATATTACTTGGAGAATAATAGGACTACTAATTGATATCAATACCGTTACGCAAGTACAAAATTCCCATATTGAGCTAAAAGCCACTACCTACTGACAACATATTTATAGAGTTATAAATGCACTTTCAAAACACTGGTGCTTTTTATCTTCTTGGACAGCACAGTCTATAGCTGAAGTTATTAACAAGGAAGTAACTCGAAGTGCAGTGATTGTACGTATCTGAAAACATAACTTCCCTTAACAAGCTTGATATGTAAGCTAAGTAAGATATGTAAGTAAGAAGAAAGTGTATTGTTTGGTTTAGACATAAGTCTGAGAAGAGAATACCTCACTGAATAAACCGAATCGATTGCAATTACATAATATCGGGAGATTTTCGTACGGATGAATTGTCGAACCATCTTTAATCCTAGAGTTAAAAAGATCATGTTTAAATTATGCTAGTCTCCATATGAAGTATAAGTTCACCTCCTGTCGGATGTTCCGCAGTAAAAACATCTTTTACTTGGATTCGTTTAATACTATTATAATCTTCCTCTCGTGATTTAGCTAGATAGCTTTTTTAATTTAAGCTTAACAATTAAGGCTCGTTAGTGCCAATTGTTATTTTTTCCCCTGCGGAAGAAATAAACATTCTATAATGACTACAGAGATAATAGCTAATACGGCACAGAAAACCGCTGCCGTTATAGGAACCGGTAAACTTAGAAGTGTTCTATTTAGAATGCGGTCAAAACGAGCATCAGTGGCTACGTAGAATAACATATGTTTCAGGTCCTCTACACAGTTAATCATTTTCATGAAAGAAAGAATGGACACAATACTTAAGTCTTAGAGAAGATGAAAAATGAGTCACTGTCTCTAAGATTTATTTGTAATTATGGAAAATTATATTGAATATGAACGAATTCAGTAGTACTCATTGCAAAACTAAATTCAACAAAGAATTACTACTTGCCCTTAATCAAGAATTGTCCATTTTGTTGAAATTTATTATTTAAAATTTTAGTTTAGGAAGAAATCCAATTTTATTCTGAAGCTAAGTCAGCCTAACAACATTTACATTTTTTAAGGATATCCTTAACTTGATTGAATAATTATTTTGACTTCAGACTAAAATGTTTCAAAAGGTTTATTTGATAAGTTAATGATGGATATACG
>DVQP01000662.1:0-20399 GCA_018231745.1 Danaus eresimus
ACACTCGCGAATGTCTTAGATCTCATTCATTTCGTTTGTATCAAAAATATATGGAATAAAGAATTTTATATACTATAACTTTTTCCTATATCCCCAAATATAAGTATAAGTACGCATTGTTATTCACATAACGAATTTTTATTTACTACGATCGGGTACACCATTATCATTATGTTATGTCTCACTTTTTCTCTCCATTTAAGAATTATTTAATCAAATGAACATTTCAACGATTCCATTTTTACATTTTGTTTACAAGTTTCATATAAACTAACAATATTTTTACAAAATATCTGTCAAAATATCAATTTGTCAATAGCGATTGGCGCGTAATATTATTATTTTTTTCTTCACGCGTCAATGATTTGGGAACATTAAGGCGTAGTATAGAAAACTATTCCAACGACAAAACATGTTTACGAAACTCTATATTATGCAAAGAATAAAAATTTTATATCTGGAAGTTTACAGAAATATTACTAAGTAAAATAAAAACAGTCCACGGTCATACATCGAACAAGGAATTCCATAAATAAAAGGCTTTTGATTTATTAGTCATAAAAGTTTTGCAACCAGTATAAACGGTATATAGCATATTTATAGTGCCCGAGAATAAAGAGAAACGAATTGCGTCAACGTTACAGATAATAGAGATAAATTAGTTTATTGATTAATATTTGCGTTATTATCTCTATGTAGAAAGAAAAAGTGTTGTCATATTAAAATAAACACAGACATAATTTTGCAATTAATGCAATTGAAATGCAATTTTTAAAACCATGAACACATGATTTCAATCTAGTTATGTATGTAACGGTATTTTATTTATTTAAATAAGAAGCCAACATTGTATACAATTTAAGATATTAGTCTTAATCAATAATAAATAATATAAGTAGTTACATGTGTAACTTTGTACAAGTTTTTTAAAGATTAAATTAATACATTTGAACCTGAAGACCTTAGTTTGTAAAAGTTAAGAATAAATAAAATCTGATTGTTAGGTTATATTCAAATAATCACTTCTAACTAAATACCTATTGATATAAACTTGGTACATACACAAAAAAAAATTCTATGTCTGTCTGAAACTTTTCTAGTCATTTTTGATTAGTTCGAGAACATATAAGTATTAAACAGATAAGCATTATTCCAATTTCCTAATAATGCTATCTCCAATACCAATCACATTATGATAAGATTACGGCAAATATTTAGTAATATTAAAAAAATTAAACACATAAAATGAACTAATTACACCACTCTGTACATTCATGCGACGAGATGTAATTGGTGGGTTAATCAAAGTAATTAGTAATTACGTCAGATATTAATGTCATAAAAAAATTTAATGCTTCATTAGATTTCTCTATAGTAATGTGATATGAGAATAGTCATGAAATATACTATGTTATGTGATTTCATCATATGTTATATGTACATCAGTTGTGTATGAATCCCATATAGAGTAGATGAGAGAGGAGCAGCTTAACATTTATATTGATCTGTATGTATGTATTTCAGTATTTAAAGTTTAGAGTATTATAATGCCATTTAACAAGATTTTGTTTGATATTTGAAGACATTACTGTCTTTTTAAATATATTAAAGAACCAAATGTTACATATACATGTTTGTTTATGTATGTGTTTGGGTGTGTTTGTGTGTATGATTGCATTTAGTGCATAATATATAAATTATGATCATAAGAAACACTAAAGAGATCTTAGAAAACCAGTCAAAAAAATCATAATGAAATTTCATTCAATGTCCGAGCTACTCAAGATGTGTCTATTGGAGCTTGATTTTGTGTAAAATGAATGTAACGAGATATATAAATAAATCAAAGTGACCGTTTCAAAAATATGTTGACTAATGAAAAAAAATAAACATTTTGTATTTAAATATTTTTTTACCTCATATAAGTTTGAACTGTTAACTTTATATATTCCAAGTTAATGTAAAATCATTCAAAAGATTGTTTTTGTTAAGTAAAATTGTAATTCGTTATCGGAATTAATTCCAATAGCATTGATTAATATTGTTTCTCTATTACTGAGTATATAATATGAGTTTTTAAACAAGACAGTAATTGTGACTGATATAGTCAATAATTATTTAAGAATTTAATATGGTTTTAATTTCATGATTTACCTATAGCATCTGTTTTTCTTGTCATTTATTTATTAATATATAAAATTGATAGATTATTAATGAATGTTATTAATGTGTATTTATTACACACTAACTTTATATTCATTAAATAAGACTAGAATAACATTATGAGATGATTAAAAATTTTAAATTTTAATATATGTCTTATATATAAATATTATTGTCTATGGTCCTTAAAGTAAATTTATCACATAATTAAGTACAGTATGTATATATTTTGTAAACATGTCACTTTTTATAATGAAAAGTTTACCTGCAAGTGAGGAAACCTTGGAAAATCATTTGAATTATAAAGAAGGCAGGGTGTTGACTAGTCAGTTTTGGCCTCCACACAGTTTATTTAAGCTAAGCTTTCAGGAAATAGGCTATGACTACAAAACCACTTATTAAGTTGATTACAAATAAAATATTCATATACCTAGAACATGTTTCATTCAATAAATGATATTTTTAATATATTGAGGGGTGATAATTTTGTTAATTATTCATCATTATCATTATGGATAGGTTTTTTTTATGTTATGCTATATAATATAAATAAATTGATAAAAGTATTTATAGATGAGTATTCTACATTATTTTAAGGTAATGAGAATTTAGTGTAAAAGCACATTTAATTAGAGTATATAATTATATTCTTTACTATATTTGTAAAGAATACTTAGGCCATTTACAGTTTGGATTAAAGAGAATCAAGTATATTATATACAAGAAAATTTTTTAATCTTACATTGTATTGAATTTATAAAATAAATGTAATATTACTTACGGCGAATATCGTGTTTTGAAGACCGAACGGTATTGGAGTCAGCCTGGCAAAAAATACGATCTTAAGCGCTTGCGGGCCGGCGATCACTTTGAGAAGAGCTCTTGCCGTTTCGTTCTTCAAGAGTCTGTCGAGAGGCAGATAACCCCTCAGCATTTTTAAAGTAAAATGTGCAACAGCCACTCCAAAGTTTGCGCTCACCACAACCGTCCCTAGACCCTTTACGATACCAAACAAATATCCACTAGTTATAATCAACACAAGATAACCGATTGTCACGGGAAAACTTACTATTAAAAAGAGTCCCATAAATAATAAAAATATAATCTTAGGGTCCTGAGCGTCCACCCAGTACAAGATAGTTTTTAAATACTCCTTAAAGAAATATAACACTAACACTAAACACGTAACTAACAATATCGATATAGCAATATTAAATAAATAACTGTAAGTCGTCCTACTGTTTATTTTTGACCACAAACTTTTTTTTCTCGTCACCGCCGTATCGGACTGGCCGTCTTCAACGTTAACTATTTCCATATTTAATAATTTATACACTAAAAAATAAACAATGCCTATAGCACGATCCAGTAAAAGACAGTGAATAAAGTGGACTAACACTCGCCATGGCCTACTTTCTGCTACTGTTTATTTCGATTTTATTAAAGCTTAAAATTGACCGAAGAAGTGTATCTGACGTGCTGAACCGATTTATGAAACCTAGAAATCTGTATCAAAAAATATATATTGTACTTGTATTTGGTAAATAGTGACTGCATCATAATCAAAAATACAAATTAGATAAATAATTTAAATGATTGAAAATGATATTGTTATATTTGTGTTTTTATAAATATATTTTGTTCTTTAAAAATCGAATAATTACTAAATAATATCGATGTTTTCATCGTTATTCATATATGACAAGTTCTTATAAACGTCACTTTCGACATTTCACTCGATTATTTTGCCCGTTACAATTATTGTGTTTGTCAAAATTGGTTTTTCCCTAAAATTTTACTCTATCTTAAAAGGTACAAAAATTAGAACAAGTATAAATTAAATTATTAATATCCCTGAATCTGATTAATTAGCACTGAACTTGATTATACAAAAAAAAACAAACTGTCAAAAATCGAGAACGTCAAGACATTATATGTCACTTAGCAATCTCCCTCAATTCCACGACGGTTTTTATTTTACAATACTTTTTTCAATTTTTCTTGGTAAATGCTGTGATGATTTATGTAACATCACAGACTTTATTAGAATTATTTAAAAGAAATTGAGTGGACATTACAGAATCATATTTATTTGTACTTTAAACATAAGATTATAAAAACTAACCATGCCGCCCAAAAAAGCTGCTGCAACCAGCAAAAAGACTGAGGCGAAGAAGAAAGACAAAGTTATAGAGGTATGTATTTGTGTCAGATATATATTTTATGAAGAAATACTTTTTAAACAGCAAATAGTTGTTAACCAACTTTTACCCATATTTTTTTAAAGTAAATTGCGAATCATGAAATAACAGGGCTAAAGTATATTAACAAAGACTAATATTAACTGTATCTGTATCTTTGAATAATAAAAAATGTTATGTTCCCTTACTAGGATAAAACCTTTGGACTCAAGAACAAGAAAGGTGCCAAACAACAGAAATTCATCCAGCAAGTGGAAAAACAAGTTAAAAGTGGCGGCATTCATCCGGCTAAGCCCATGGAGGATAAGAAGAAGGATAAGGAACAGAAATTAAAGGAACAGAAGGAACTGGCCATGTTGTTCAAACCAGTACAGACTCAAAAAGTTGAAAAAGGTTATAACTGACATTTTTAGTTTCAAGTGGTAGTATCAACAATCACACAATGCTACACAATTATAAACTCAAAGTTTTTATTAATAAAATAAAGCTTTTACATGCTGTGCTGTTATCTATAAAAAATAATAAATATTTGCAGGTATTGATCCTAAGTCGGTGGTGTGTACATTCTTTAAGCAGGGCCAGTGCACAAAAGGAGACAAATGTAAATTCTCACATGACCTTAGTATCGAAAGAAAAGTATGTATATACATTTTTCTAACAAGATTTGATATCATAATATTTTACTATCTAGTGCAAATATAAAATAAGAAAATTAACTAATATTAAATAGTTAATTTGGTGGTTTCAAGGAATATAAATATACTTTGTGTTATATTTTAGGCAGAAAAGAGGTCGCTCTATGTAGATATGAGAGATGATGAAGACACTATGGACAATTGGGACGAGGAAAAATTAAAAGAAGTTGTTGAGAAGAAACACGGGGAAGGCAACAAACAAAGACCAGGCACCGACATTGTAAGACCTTATCTCTTATTTTACGTTACTTTATATATAGTATATGAAGATAGAGTCAGCAAAAGAAATATTTTTCTATAATTATACTTTCATCAATTCAAATAAAAAATAAAATTCACAGGGAACAATTTTACATATCTTGATTGTGTTGATGAAAATCTAATACTGAAACTTTTTTAACAATATAGATGCAAAAAAATATTTTTTAAACTTAAAAATATTTTAAGAAAACAAAAAAAAAATCACTTTCATAGAATATCTAACTAAAAAATGGAAAATAAATTTTAATAAGAACAAAAAGTGGGGTGTATAGTATTAATGATTATAAATATCTTGAAAAGCACCCTACTGTTGCTTTTATTTATTAATTTTTTTTCATTTTGTACTTGAAATTTGTGTTGAATCAGTTTTTCAGTGTTTTACACTATTATTTATTTTTTTAACTAGACACTTTAACACAGACACTACTGGGTCCTGGGAAAACAAAAAATCGATAATCCTCATTACCCTAGTAAGGATACCGGGTCAAACTGTTTAAAATATTGAATTGTCATTGGAAATTAATAAGTATGCTGTTCAAGTTAATCCTATGTTTTAAAGGGGGTCAAAATCATGTTCAATGATTCCATTACACTTCAACATACATACATACATCTGAAGCTAATGAAAGCATATTAAAAAGGATTATCTCGATTATATTCAACAAACATTTATAAACCACATGACCAGAAAAAACTGTTATACTTAAAATGTCCAGAGTGAGCATTCATAAAGTTTTACTAACCAGAGGTTAGACCTTATAGTTGCATAATCAAGAATAATTTGTATTATAAATGTCTTGAATAGAAATATGTCTTGAAATTATAATTTTGGGCCAAAAATGTAGTTCAAATGTTACCACACTTTGTGTCACGACGAAAATTTATCTACATTCCAACTTTCAAGAAAGCGATTATTATTATAAATATTTTGAATGCAAAAAACAAGGAACAAAGTATTAAAGTATAGTTGCAAGTTGCCCATCAGTACTCTCTGTACTCGGGACTGTATATTTATGTTTCATGCTTAAGCCATACTAAATCTCATTCTACCCACGGTTATGTTGTACTATTCAATTTCTCTAACAGTCAACAAGTATAGAAGTAAGGGACTTCATTACTTCATTGGTTTATTATCTGACAGTTTGTTATATTATAATATAATTATTTGTCTGATGAGTGATTTTGGTAGACATTTATCATTCCATATTTACATACATATTTAGAAAAATTATGAATAACTTATAAATATTCATAAAAATTTTCGTATGTAGCTTAAAATATGTAAATGTTATATAATGATTTAAAATACTTTGACTATTTAAATATGTTGTAGATTTGCAAGCACTTTTTGGAGGCTGTCGAGAAATCTAAGTATGGTTGGTTCTGGGAATGTCCATCGGGTACCAAATGTATTTATAGACATGCCTTGCCTCCCGGTTTTGTCCTTAAACGTGATAAAAAGAAGTTGGAAGACAAGAAAAATGAGATTTCACTCGTTGATCTCATTGAAAGGGAAAGAGCGGCGCTTGGACCTAATCAGACAAAAATCACGTTGGAAACGTTCCTTGCTTGGAAAAAGAAGAAAATCAAAGAAAAACAGGTATTTCATATAAGATTGATCTGATTCTGCAAAACAAATATTGTTATAGTATTGACAAAAATTACATAGAGGTGTTATGAGCGTGAAACAATTTTATGTGTATATAATATGCTTTTTGATTGCGATGTGAAGACAAGTCTGGGTTATAAGTTAAGGTTTGTTAGGTTTAAGAGAAACAAAATATCAAGGACATTTTGAACAATGCTTACTTCATAGTGTCATTGACATATTTCTCCCAACTTTAACTACGGTAATGTCACAGTTTTGATCTACAGAAAATTTACAGTTGGAAGCAACCTTGTCTGATGTATTAAATTAATATTCTTTTCGATAGGACGCATTCACGAAAGCTGAAGAACAGAAGAGAAACGACTTCAAGGCTGGTCGAGCTGTGGGCTTGTCTGGACGAGAGATGTTCGCCTTCGACCCGGCGCTAGCTGCTGATGACGATGATGATGAAGCCGTGGACCTGCGCTACTACGACGATGAAGAGGAACAAGACGACACGGAGTACAGGGATATACAACTGGACCTCATCGGCATGGAAGCCGCGGAGGTACGTCCCGTGTAACGTCTAATAGCACTAGTAAGGAAACTATCACGTTGATTGTTGGGTAAGGTCTGAGGGCTATCGCCCATTTTGCATATTTTCTATTGGGATATAAGAAGTCTTGAATAAAAAGTAGCCAAAAAGTGCTCAGTATGTAGTGCCAGTTTAATAGTAAAGCAGTAAGTTGTTGTAAATTTTAACCGCTCGTCTTTCGGCGCGCAAATTAGTATTTAAGCATACCAACTCACGAATATATATCGATGTCACAAAACCGAAAGCTAACACATTGAATGTGTTCATTTGAATTTGGTCGTGTAATAATTAAGAATCCTCGGTAATTTAATGGCCTCGAAAACAAATCACTGCGCTTTGTTAAATAGCATAGGTTCAGTGAATGTATTTATTGCAGGTGGATGGCAGCGGCACTAAAGCGACGGAAGACCGGTTGCAACAACTGAGTCAAGGGTTAGAGAATGGAGAGAAGCAACCAGCGAGTGCTGAAGATGGGTCGGCCGCCGTCCCTATCAATGAGAACCTGTTCCTCGACGAAGATCTGGACGAGGAGCTGCAAAACCTTGATCTGGAAGATTAAGGCCGATAGAATTTTAAAATAAAATATTCGTGTTTAATATTGAATTTTTATTTATATAAAAGTATACACATGTCTTTGGATTCTACCCTCATTTTATTAAACAATTAGAGTGAATTCAGTTCAGTGGGGTACGGCCAGCCACCTCGCGGGGTTGGTGATAGTGATCATATCTATTTCTTCCTTCGAGAATCCTTTCGTTGCCATCTTTGGGAGAACGTTTACGTTTATATGTGCGTATCCATGGCCGCCGTACTCCAACTGCGAATATATAAAACAACTTTTGGTAACGATAGTAACTTGTTGATGAGAAGTTTTATAAAGACATCCTCACCAATCGGTGTTTGGTGTGTATGTCATGTGACATGAGAACTCTGTCGACTTTGCCGTCGTTCACTATCTGACGGATCATGTTTATTCTCTGCGCGTCTGAAGGCATGTCCGTAGCGACGTTCAATTGGTAGAACGAAACCTCTGTACCGAACAGATCAAACTGGCAGTAAGAACCGAGGTCGGCAAACTCCAAAAGCTTCACGGGATCCAGCAAAGTTCCTATAAAATTATAAATAATGAGATTAGTTTTTGGATCCAGTATAATATAATAGAATGGCTATACTTTATAATAATTGATTGTCTTTTCTACCAGGAGTTACGATTCGTTTACAAAATAATATCAAGAAGACGTGACCTTCAGTGGGTTGTACAAAATTGTAATATATTTATAAAGATTATTGTGTAATGTTCTAAATTGTATATGTACGTACTATCCAAATGCGACATGACGGCTTTGTCGGCTCGTCCGCCGGCTTCAGTGAAAATGCGTAGAATTTCCTCTGGCGCGTTCTGATCTCGATGTGGATGGAAGCTGACGCCGCACCTCACTTGCGTCTGCACCTCCCCGGCAGCTTTGATAGCTTTACGTTCGAAATCTATAAAATGATTTTGGTCTCTAAATATTTTTCTTTTCTACTTCACCAAAAAATTATTTATTAATTTTAAGAGTACCGAGTACCTCTTATAGGCCACACACTAGCTATTTCCCCCATAAAACCGCTTTTAACTTCAGGGTATCCCACACATCCGTTCGTCAATTCTTGAACCATGTGGTTATACATATCTTCTACTTTATAATTAAGTGTTTGGTGTTCTTGAACATCCTCGATATAGAAACCTGTTCCAGCGACCACGTGTACTCCTGTCTCCTCCGATACTTGTTTGTAAAAATGTATATCTCGTTCCAGACCTTCAGTAGAATTCTCCACTATAGTTCCTGTTAAAGTCAAGTCATTACGGTTACAAGTTTTATTTTACAGCAATGTCTAAATAATTCCTATCATAAATACGCACCCCCATTGTGTAATTTAAAATGTGTGACATCCTTACGGACGGCGTCCTTAGCATTCTCATCGTTCAGCAATAAATTACTCTTATTGCTATATGGATACTGTCGAATGTATCCTAAATGTTCCCGTGGGAAGTTCGGGTTTTCGCATTGACGGCGTATTTCGCTGGGTGGTTCTCGGTAAAAATGTGAAAATTTCATTGCTAAATGCTCATGTGTCAACGTTCTTCCTAACTGTTCAGGACTTACGTCACCTAAAACTGTTTTTTCAATTCGTTGTTGATTTTTCGTAACATGAAATTGTTTTAAATAATAAAGTTAGAGATATTAAGTTAGTTTACACTTTATGTGTTGTTTAAAATTTCTATTATTATTATTATGAATCTAATATTGTATTATGTATTAATATTTCTCAAATCACCGATAACTTTCATGTAATTTGAGACGAGAAATAAATAAACAATACGTCAACGTTTACGCTTACCCGTTTGAACCTTGAAGGACATGGTAAATTAGGTACATAGACTCGTAACCTAAATAACTAAATTATTGTATAGTTTAACAAAAAACAAGTCTCCACAGAGCGGCGGTAACGCATTAACTGACTATGTTTATAAATAGATAACACATTACATAACATATATATACATTACTGTTATAAATTAAACGCTATCTTAAGTATTTTAAACACATTTAATGCTCTCGCTGATATAATAATTAAGTCTGTGATTTCATACAGTTTTTTATACACAAGAAATGGTAGCTAAAAGTCTTTTTTGGATGTTGTTTTCGTAACAGTCTAGGACTTCATCGTTCACCTACGATATTTAGTTGAAATTATTACAGAAATTAGATTTTAAAATTACAATTTGTGTTTGTTTCTACTATAAACTGTTATAATGTTCTTAGTATATTATGTACCAATCAATAGACTGTCTGCTGTGAGCGGGTTCATACACGACCAAGCACATTACATCAGGGCTTTTACATTACAATAATACATTTGCATGTAAAAGTATTTCCGGTCTAAGTAACTTAGATTCGTTTTAGTTTAACAAAGTACAATTTTTAACACTCCGTGGGTTGGTTTTTCAGGTTGTTGTGAACATTTAATGGCAAATCTGATTAAAATGCAACTGATTATTAAGGAAAACGTCCTTCAATAAATAAATACAAAAAATAAACAAATTCCGCATTATAATTGGATTATTAAAATTCAAGAACGAAAATTGAAATATAGGAAAAAAAAAGAACTTGTTTTTCATGTAATATTAAGTTATACCGTTTCCAATATAAATAACATTTTACCTTATTCAAGGACAAGTAGAAATATTGCCATGGAAACAACAACCGTTATTGTCGGAGTATCGCAGTAGTACATTGTATTCTATCTCATCCACCTCATTGAAGATGCCTATATTAGTGAAAGATTACACATGGATCCAAACTCCCACAACTATAAGCATTCGTGTCCCCTTAGATCCAGTTTATAGAGAAAATGTTGATATGTTCACAGCAGATTGCTATATCAAAGCACACTTCAGTCCATATCTTTTGGAATTATTCTTATTACATGACGTAGACATTGAAAAGAGCAAATGTGTTGTGAACAATAATATGATTTCTATGGATTTAGTCAAAAGACAGGAGATAGATTGGGAAAATTTAGAAAAAAATATATCCAAGGAAGAAAAGAAAGCAATACGACAACGAGTGTTAGAGGAGAGCCAAGAAAAAGCCAAAAAGGAGGCGGAAGAAAAAACAATTAAGAAGAATGAATTGGACAGATTCACCGTGCAAAGGGCCATGGATATAGATACACAGCAACACGCGTTGATGGATTCGAGACGAGATGAAGAGCGGCAGAAAGCTATGAGCGAGTTGGAAAAATGGAAGGAGCGATCATATCAAGAAAGTGATTTTAACAACGACAATATGTTTGTTAATAATAAACAGTCAGGTGTTAAAATTGTCGAGTTACCAGACTCGGACACAGAATCGAAAGACAAAGCGAAAGATGTCGCTACACCACCTTCCAAAAATCAATTGACTCCAAAATCACGCGCGAAAACTATTGTGAAGTCTGAATATGTCGAGAAGAAAAAGCAGGAAACGGCTACAAGAGTTCTACCTAAGTTAAGGCAAATGATGCAATTAGAGATTACGCACACGAAACGCACTTTTCCTACTCCCAGCAGGGAATCCACGGCCCAAGAAGAAGAAGCGTGGCTTAAGAATATTACGTTAGCTCGTAGGGCTACAGGTGGTATATTTAATATTAGCCTTGAATAAGTTTGAGGTAGTTTCAAATAAGTTTTTAATATAACAATTTAAAAAATTTAAGGATTTGTTTCGGAAGACCTTCGTCCAGAAGAGCAAGATCCTCAGTGGTGTAAAGAAAAAGGTGATGAGTTCTTTCGCTGTGGTAACTTTTTGGGAGCAATCAGCGCTTACACTCATGGCATTACTTTGTCAGAAAAGCTGCCCAGCCTCTATGCAAACCGGGCCGCTGCACATTTTGCTTTAGGGAACTTTAACAAATGTGTAAGGTATCCTTTTTATTATCTTAAAGTGTATATTTTATATTTAAACAGCCATGTCAGCCATGGGTAGGTAGTTGCTGATGTGTGGCGAGATTGGGTTATTTTCTCAACATCCACTTTCTAAATGTGCTAACAGTCTGTTGGTATTCATTTAAGTGATACACTTTAAAATACAATTTTTAATCAGGATGTTGTACATGTTTGTAAAATACTGGAATTTCTAATTGGTAAAGGATCTAGGATAGTATTTTTCGTTTCCAGGTGAACGATTCTTCTACGGCACTGGATTTAATGAAACCAGCTTGTGAGGGGAACCGTCAGAGTCGTGCCAAGTGCATCGCTAGACGAGCGGCCGCACTTGCTAGGATGGGCTACTTGAATAAAGCCATCGATGAAATGAAGGCGGCTTCGAAGTTGTTGCCAGAAGACGAGAAAATTAAAAAGGATATTCATAACATGGAAAGAGCCTGGGAGCAAAATCCAGATTCCGATTGAACTATTTATTATAATGTGTTACGCAAATTCATTAAATTATATTAGGATTATTTTCTTAAATAACAATGTCATTAACTTCCGAACGTAACTTCTATAATATTAGGAAATAAAATATTACACAATACTTGTTTTTATTCTATTGTTCTAAGACTTTTTGGTTGAGTCCAAGGTTGTTTAATAATGCTTGCGGTGACGGATCCCTTCCTCGGAACCTTCTGAAGACCTCGCTAGGATGGCAGCTGCCACCCGTCGTGAGGAAAGTGTCTTTGTATCTCTTACCCACTTCCATTATATCTTGATCCCTATCCCTGGCCTCGTCGAACGCACTGTAAATATCGGCAGCAATCATCTTAGACCACAAGTGGCAATAGTAGGCCGCTCCCCATTCTTCAGAGAAAATCTTGGTGAAGGAAAGTAGATGTGAATTGTATTTGTCAAACGGCAGTGCTATATATTTGGGCCACAACTCTCGCACGATGTCTCTCCAGAAAGTTGTTTTCGAGTGTAATTCTAGATCTAAGCGTGATAGATATAGCTCCTGGCATAAATCGTAGCCTGACATGTGTCTGCGGACATTCTGCAGGTTTTGGACCATTTCATCGGGAAGAGGTTCGTCAGTTCTGTAATGGCCACTGATTGCTCGGATAGTGTGCGGGTGGTAGAGCCAGTGCGTCATCACCTGGCCGCAAACTTCAGCAGCGTCCCATTCAACGTTCGAGAGACCCGCAACCTCGGAATAATTGGCTCTAGCCAGTAAATGCCGCAAAGAATGTCCAAAACGTTGGAACAAGACATTGACTTCTTTGAATGAAAGTAGGGATTGTTTCCCATCTGATGGCGGTTGGAAGTTGAAGATGAGAGCCGAAAGTGGATTTGTGCTTGTGAATGAGCTCTTATTTCGTATGGACACATGCCATCCCGCGTCGTCATATACACGTATTTTCTCATCCTGCCTAGCGTAAGGGTCGAAGTACAACCCTGAAATCGGTTTATTACTGCCCTCGTCATAGATATCATAGAATTTTACATCCTTGTGCCAAGTATGCGCCTCTGGTCGTTCAACGATCTGTATCCTGAAGAGTGTGCTGCATAAATTAAATAGACTGTTTATTACTTTGGGTAATGGGAAGTATTCACGTATTTTATTCTCATCAAAGTTGTATAATGACCATTTCTGCTTTCTTTGCCAGTAGGGAATGTCCCAGAGCTGCAGTTGATTATCAAATCCCCTTTCTTGTGCAAAATGTTCTAACATTTCCAGCTCAACATCTTGCATTGGACGAGCATTAGTTAGAAGCGTGTCAAGCATATTTGTAACATTCTCAATGGACCCAGCCATTTTGGTTTCCATACTCATGTCAACAAAGGTGTCAAAACCCAAGATTTTTGCTTGCTCAGCTCTAAAATCTCGTAATTTCTCAATATGGGTACTAGTTTCAAATTCCTTATTGTTATAACCGGAACATCTCTGAACATGGGCCTGCCATGCATTCCAACGTAAACTCCTATCTGGACAGTATTGCATGAAGGGTTCATAAATGTGAGGCTGCAGGGTCAATTTCCAAGGACCTTTGCTAGCATCATTACTGGCGGACATACTCATAGCAAGGTTTTCAGGAAACTCTTTAGCCACTTGTTCATCATTGATAAAACAGCTGAACAGTTTAGTTGCAGCATTAACTTTCTCCCTAATAATGTTTTTTTCCTTCTGCTGGTCATTCAGCACATTGTTGAGTCGTTCACGCTTCACTCCTTTAATGTCCAAACCATTGAGTCTGCCTTCAAGTATATATTTATCTAAAAGCCGTTGTTCTTCATCTGTTAATTTCTTCAGACGGTTTTTTTCATTCACAGCTGCATGGAATATGGGAATGCTGTTAAACTTGGCCGACCTCGCTTTATGCGCCCTTTGATGTATTTGTATGTATGACTTTGTTGGCATGAGGGAACTGTTCCCTAAATATAATGTTTTAGCCATACCCCATGTTAATTCTAATTGGTTATCCAGTTTCTCTAAAGGTTGGAATATTTCAACAAATGCATTTTTGCAGTTTGGGCTGGATTCCTCAATTTGTCTGACTCCATTTTCATATTCCATACTTTGTTTACTGATGGTTGCAATGCATTTTTCAATTGTTATATCGTTGAACTCTGGCAAGCCATTGTTTGAAAGAAGGGTATCTTTGTCCCCATCTTCCCCGATCTCTGGAATTCTGAAAATGTGGACAAGCAATATGTTTTATAGGAAATTCCAAAATTAATGTAAAAAAATCAGAAGTTAAATTTAAAGGGTTTACATGTCAATGAAGAGAAAGTTCATGAGCTAAGGCTGTTAATCATTGCATTAGATGTAGTGTAATGACATAAATAAGACTGAGTTTTAAATTCATAACACAAATATGAATCATAAAACCCAAAATATGGTTGAATGCTTGCAATGCAAAAATGTTTTTAAAAGAGTAGTTTTCAAAGGATTATGTAGAAATATTGTTGATTATTTTAAAGTTTTAGTTGTATGTGAGCCCCCAATAGGAAATCGATTTTTATGTTTATTTTTTGGTATAAAGCTTACAAAATTTTGCCTTGATATCGATCCTCTCAACTATTAAGATGTTAATGCATGAATAAAGTGATTATTTACAGGCACAAAGTTATTAAAAACCATTTTATAACATTTTGCTGCAACTTTTATTAACTTACAACACAACATATCCAGAATGACGTTTGCTTTGATAAAAAGGTCTTTTCATGTATCGTGTAACCACATTACTACGTAAAAATGATGCCATTTTATTAAAATATTGATATAAAATTATTTCATAATATGATAATATTCGCCGCAAGATGAATTAAATGTGACATAAATTCCTTGACAGACGTTTGCGATCTGACATCTTTAGCATTTACACCATAGTGTGGGAAAAAATCATAGACAAAGGAGTTATGTATATTAACTATATAATAGTATATTTTTGTTCGAAATCTTAACTTCGTACCTTAAACTTTCTCGGCAGTCAACTGAATGCAACTTTTATAACATTACAGAATTTTCTTTTGTAATTCTATTGTACTGTATAATGTCTGGAGTGGAGTCTTACCAAGGGAACTCAGCAGAGCAGCCAAGGTGGTGCTAAAGGTGAATATGATTTTAAAGAATTTATAAATGTGTATTAAGAAGATAATTTAGTTGCCATGTTTTGTGTCCTCTCATTAGCAGAATGAAATTAATTGCTTGCCAAAATGGAATCGATTTCCCATTTTCAGATCATTGAGTTTAAGAACGTGGTCTTAAAATAATAAATCAAATATTTTCAATAAAATAATTTCAAATTTAATGTTTGCGACCAAGAAGTAAGGTTTCGTTTTCCTCGTGATCTTATAAACAACACCAAATATTCCTTTAAATTTCTAACGTGCATGCTATTTTAATTTTGTTTCATACAAATTCGTTTAACTAGGTATATTAGTAACAGAATATATATCTCTCCATTTTATTTAAAAAAAAACATATATTCGCTTGTTTCTTGATTATAGTTTTTGAGCTTTTGCCTACAATAGTTTTTGTTTTCCTCTAATAATATTTAAAGAATCAGCCATGCAATCTAAAAAGTGTGTTGCTTATTCTAATACTGATATAATTAATTAAAAAGCAAATCAATAGTAATAGTTTATAAATTAGATTTAATCATGAAACAATTTAGTTCAAGACAACAAATTCAACTTTTTCCTCGTCCTTATCCATAATGGTAACTATATCTTCTGCAAGAGATACGTTTACCATTTGACACGTACATAATGCGCTGCAATTTTTACAATTTTTATTTTTGTCTTCTCTATTCGATGTCGTTCCGGTTTCCTTTACTGGCGGGCTACAGCAGAAGTCTGTATCCAAGCCCATCTTCTCGCCATCTTCTAAAGTCTGCGGTAGGTGCTGATTTAATGTCTCTGGTAGAAGTAAACTTGCTATGCCACCAGCTACTAACAATGCTCCCATAATTATTAGTGGTAGGACCATGATGTCGGATCCCTTGAAATATTCATTGTCAATACGATCATAAATTCTGATAAATGTTATTACGATTAAAAAAACAAGAAATAATTAAAAAAAAACAACAAATAACAGACTTACCAAATAATTAACAAGTGGAATAAATATAGGTCCTAACATTCCCAAAACGGAACTCAAACTCATACCGAGACCTCTGACAACGGTAGGATACAGTTCCGAGGCCATTAATGGCAGCACCACGAACGCTGAGGAGATACCCATTTTGCCAACGCAATAAAGAGCGAGGGTCACGTTTGTTTCTGTAATTAAACTATATTTTTGCAATCTGGGGATTTTAGGTTTTATGCCCTCATTTAGTGCTTTTTATTACTGACCATGTTGAACTAAAAAAGTTGTCAAACATGCGACTCCTCCTACAACCATGCTCATACAAAGCGTCCATCTCCTTCCAAGTCTTTCCATTGATGGCCAGAGAAACATATATGTAGGTAGTTCGACCACACCAGCTAAGAAGAAATTCAAATATTCGTCACCCCCTAAAACAGGTGCGTAATACGAAAGACCAACATAGACGCTGGTGTTGGTGAACCAAATAAATGTGATGATAATCGTTTTTTTCCTCAAGTTGGGTGTTCTAAACAGATCTAGGATTCCATATTTTCTGGACTTTTCTTTTTCTAAATCTTGTTTCAACTTGTCAGATTCGTATTTACGCCGTAGATGCACCATGTAATTTGCTGGTAGAGATTTTCCGTTTATCCTAAATTAATTTTGAGACATATAAAATGTAATTCGATACGCAGTGACTTATTGTATGAAAAAAGGAAATTATTACAAACCTGGCCATTTTCTTTAAAATAACTTCAGCCTTTTCGAATTGTCCTCTGGCTAATAGCCACCTAGGGCTTTCAGGCATTGGCCACAGATAAAGGAAAAACACTAGAAACGGCAAAGTGGTGGCTAAAGCTAAATGCCGCCAGTCACGAACTAAGTAGACCACACCAGATAGCAAAATAAGCCCCAAAGAGTAAGCGATATTTGAGAGAATGGTACATAAAGTTCTACATTTAGGTCCTACTAGTTCTATAGCTGTAAAGGAATATGTATTAAATTAATGACGTAAACACAGTTTAAAATAATAATGATTTAAAACACAATACAATTAAAATAATACAAAAATATAGACCAACTTTTTTCTACCATACACACCCAGAACGTAAGGAGTGGCCATTATAGCTGGTACTGTAAATCCGACTCCAAATCTGTATACAATCCAAATATAGTAATTTTGAGCGAATGCTGTGGCTATTCCGAAAATGGATTCAATTATGAGATAAATAAAGAAAGACGGCTTTCTTCCAAAAGTATCCTGGAGGTAGCCGAATATATAATTGCCGATGATCCCACCGACCGCCAGTAACACTAGACCAAGAGTTGGGTAAAAGTCTTTATTGCAGACTAGACTCCACTGAAATTTTTATTTCATTGATAAAACTTTGATAAATTAATTTTATTACATAAGATACGAATATTACTTTTATATGTACATGCTTTTTAGTTTTCAAGATATTTATTCAGTAAAGTTTGTATTTGTTAAAAGTCTCACCTCGGAAACTACGGTTGGTTTATTGGTTTCGAAAGTCCATCCATCGATACATGGAACTATCTCGGCTGATTCCGGCTTCTCTATATTCGGGTAATTTTCTACAACATTGCTGTAGTTCAATTTATACATGTTGCATTGAGAATATTCGAATTCACCATTTTTCAGTTCGAGAGGTATACTGGAAGGAGGACATACATTTGTACACAGGAAATTTTCGCTAATGTTGTGGTTAGACAGAATTGTTTTTTGACCTTTTAAAAAGTATTCATATTAGGGGTTCTTATTAAAAAACATTTTAGCCTACCTGAGATTCCTAATCAAGTCTAAATTATTAAGTGATTCAAGATCAGGGACATTACACCAGTGCTTCACATCTGATGCCATGAATAGCTGAGCATACGCATGAAAGCCGCACGGTATGACTGCTGGCAGTAGAATGAAATAGACAACCAATTTCTGGTACCGTCCAAAGGTTCCGACGTCTTCCAGTATAGCGTCAAAATCCATTGTTTCGTAAGTGACGCAAAACTATTGAAATTTAATTTAATCCCTTTATTTTGACAAGTGGTTTATAAGGCTTTTTCATTATAACGTAAAAGCTTACCCACGACAGCGTTTTCTGCTTGTTCAGAGTTAGTTTACTAAAAATGTATTCCCGGAGTCGCTTTTGTCTACATTGTCCAGTGTGAACCGATCGACTGCTGCAACGTACGAATATGTAGGGACCTATACTTAGGACCCTAAACACAATCGTTTATATATACAGGGGGTTTAGATAACTCCAACATATTTTTAAACACTGATAAGAGTGAAAGTTGGTTCTTTTCATTTGAACATTTTTTTTGTTTTTGAAAATTTTCTGTAAGTTATTTCGTACTAATTCTACCTCAATTACGAATTACATAAATTTAGTACATTGATTTATTTTTTTTACAAGCAGTGATTTTTCATGACACACAAGCAAACACAAACAATTTAGGCATCTATTAATAGAGTTATATTTTCAAAATACAATGACTATTGGTCGTATTTTATAAATATTACTTAAGTTAGAATCCGTCAAATATATCTTAATTTGTAACGATTACGGTTTAAAAACAGGTTTTGTTTCTATTCTTTCTTACTTTTATAATGCAGATGCATTTTTTGCGGACATACAATATTTTCAACTAAATGTCGCCTGAAATAAACTGTTCTTTAATCAAAGCTTCCTTATTTTGAAAATACTCGGATTAAAATTCGTACGAGTTATTGGTTAGTGAACGTAACTATCTGAGATGTGTATAAATTTCTTTTAACACTTCCAAAGCGTACTTTTTTCATATAGGCATGAAGTAAGACATGGACGATTGTTTTAATATAATGATTTAATTCATGCTGTAACTTGTATGTACACAAAGGAAATGACGTATTAACTGCAATAATAATAGTTTTTCTCTTGAATAGTCAATGGACATCACCCAATATAAGTCATGGGATGCGTATGCGCAATTATCTCATTTGTAGAGCAGTCAGTCAATTCGATTAGTAATATAATTGGAGTAGCGAAAGGCCAGTTGTGACTTGTCAAGGTCGTTGTTGATGAAACAATGCTTATCATCCAATGATGGCATCTCAAAGAGATATCAAACATATTTGATTATATAACAGCAATGTATTAGATTCAGCGTTAGAAATTTCAAATAAAAAGAACCCACAAGGCTCTGTCATGGTCGATAGTTATTTATGGAGAAATATTACTGAAAAGTTACATAAATTTTCAATGTATAAGTTAGTGAAAAATATATAAGTTAGTGAAGAATAAAATAACAATTGTGGTAATTATTGTGTCATGAATAATTTATTAATAATTTTCTTATTATTATTTTTTACGAAAATTTCATATAAAATATACAAAAATGTCAAACCTCACATTGTATTTTCAGCTGCTTCTTTTTAATATAGAAAGTGATGTGTGTTTTAAAAGACCAAATTCTGACACAAAGCGTTTTTTCATTGAAAACACAGCTCAGTAACGTCCGCTGTTTAACACTACAATAACTTGATGTCACCACAACCCACAGATATAATAGACACATCGGAACCCCAGTCTAGATCTTATGGCACATCTTCCTGTACCACTCCGGGTCATTCTGCGCGACGTCATCTGGCCGTCCGCCGTGGTGTCTGTAATGGAACTCAGACACTCCTCGCCCCGGGACGCCATTCACCACGAACTTGCAGAAGCGCTCCACCATCCGGGCGTCCCAATCTTGAGACACAAAGTGTATCGACTCGTACTCCACTAACACCTGGTAGATAAAAATTAAATCTTTGTATGAAGTTTCAGATGCACTGATAATACG
>DVQP01000663.1:0-20386 GCA_018231745.1 Danaus eresimus
AATTTGTGCTTTCTATTCGGTTCTGCTTACTTAAATACGGACACATTACAAAGGTCATAAATAGACGTTTTGCTTCTCCATACAAAAATAATGACACATCTTAAGAGTGTAAATGCTGTATCATACTTAATATCGCATGAAACATATCAAAGCATAAAATTTTCTAAACATATAATAAATAATTTATATATTGTTCATGCATCAAATCGTTTTGCATGTCAGGTATTAAAATAACCGAATAATAAGACGTCAAGCGAGAACCCCACCGGTTTGAGCAATTAATAGTGTCGTGGCGTCGGGCGCAGAGGCTGCGGCTCGGTGGCCGGCGAGGCCCTACGTACAGATGTTCAAACGCACGACTGAAACTTGTACGTAATTAATAGAGAGCTTAAGTTTATTCGGGTAGAAAATCGCCTCACTCATTTGAATGTTATTTTTCATATGTAATATTAATTTGGACTCTATTATTTTCTTTCATTTAAGTTGTTTCTATTAGAACGTTCATTTAATCTGAATAGTAATAAAAGATAGTCTAAACTAATTACCAAACTTAGCTATACGATCGGAAGGATAGAATAATTTTATAATTATAGAAAAAAGTTAATTAAATAAATATTAGTAAATGAAACGCACAAATACGGTAGATTTGCTTTATTAATACTTATGATAAAAAGTTATTTCTTGTGGAAGCACATTAATTCTGTGAATTTCCGTATCAAAGTGTCCTGAAGACACAGTCCTCGTGATTACGGTGCACCTCTGACTGGCCGCAATTAATTCTGCAACGAGACTCGGGTCTGAGCTGTTTAAGACAACGTTTCCAATGTTATAATTTGAATGTTACATTTCCAATCAAATATAATCATTATTCTGTAACGAATTATACATTTGCAAGTACAAATTTACATAGAAATTCGTTGCAATAAATAAAACACTGCTTAAATGTCGTAAAACTTATAAGTATTTTTAGTAAACAAATAGTTCCTGTATTTAAAAAATATTCTTCGAAATAACATTTATGAATAACTTCGCTATTTTGTTAGCTTTAACAAAATTTAATTAAAATATCTCATTATTTCCCCAAACTACACGTGTGCTCGAAATATCAATTAGACGTTGCCCCGGCTATGAACAAAAGATATAACCTCCCTAATGAATTTGTAATCTCGGTAATCTGTTCAATGAGAGATGGCATTTTCCAAATAGCGGCGCGCCGGCAAACAAATTAAACCTTACCCAAAAATGAATTTATCACAGGACCGGTATGCCGCTTAACCTAACTATCCATTTACGAGCTTGGCCGATATTGGCCCAAGCTGGACTATACTGAGGCGTATCGATTTGATTGAAATGTTGTTTCTAATCGTAATTATATTCAGTTGGATATGTTAATATTATATTATGTACGTTAACAGGCGGCTATTAACAACAAATGTCGCGTTGGGAGCGTCCCGAATATTTTAATTTAGGCGAAGTGGCCATCGTAAGACCACTGTCCGGTAGCATATGGCGCTCGGTGATTAATATGCAGGATGAAAACTGTCCATTGCTCATACTTGTTTTCCTTTTTGAATATACATTTATTAATATATATGTTTTTTTGCGACGTTTCTTTTAATATGGACAGAATTGTACATTATTTTGTTTTAAGTGTTATGGGGATTTAAATTTCTCTAACAATGATCGCACTCACGCCAGTGTTATGCATATTAGTGCTTGGAACACGTGTATCTAACTGCCCTCCGCAGTCCTAATTGCCACCGTTACACAAGCCTGTTAATTTTTTTATAGCTCATATTATTCTAAGTTTTTATACATAAGAGACCTCTTTGGTAAAAAGTATTATTAAACTCAACAATAAGACCTTCAAATTAAGATGATAACTCATTAAAAAATATTAAAATTAAAGTCCATCCTGTTATCTAAAATGCAACTTGAAATAAAATGTGAATTAGGAGTCAAGTTTGCACAATAAATAATTGTTTCCCAAGACATAATTGCCGTAATTTCATGAATAATTACCGCCACAGCGCAATTAAATAAATTACAGTAGGAATAACGAGCTCCTTCGGGCTTTAGTTTAAACTTAGGGCGCCGGCTGTTGCAGTCCGCGGGACATAACTCCTACATTTTGATTTGTATAACACCGAAGAAATATGGCGATAACATAAAGAAAAAGTCGCCGGTCATAAAAATATGTGGCAATATAACGAACGTGTAAATCGTGCTCGTGCACAATCTAAACACGTAGCCGCAAAACGCACCAACAAACCCGTTTAGGCTGAAAATTTTCAAAAAGAGAACCGTCGCTGTCAGACGAGATATGGCCGGCTTCCAAATATTGGGGATGCGGGGGCTCACGGGGGAAAGGGGTAGCGACCCCACATGGCCAGTTAGTTACGCCGCGAATTATAGGGGCCATTACGATTCATTAAGGCCAGTTAGGCTTAAACCGGTGTTTACTCACCCACACATCCACACGCCACACATACGAGGATCTCGCAACAGTTGGTGTGTACTGTCAGTGTGTGTATGACGCACACTAGGACGTGATGCAGAATTTTAAGCTGCGATATTGTGGGTGTAATTAGTGGCTCCGGTAACGAGTTTAGGGTCTTGGATACTGAAGTGTGAATTTCAGATTTTTCACGAGCAGAAAATTCTTGGCTCGCAAAATAATTAGATTACCGCCGGCCCAATTAGCGTCAAAATGAAGTTTTTTATAGAAATCTTCGTTCATCATAATATAGTACTGAAACGTGCTATCTAAATAACACAAGTGCTGTTATTCCAGAATATTCCTCTATGAACACTGTATGTAAATGGCGCTGTATCGACTACTGGAGGTCTGCCAATATTGACACTTGTCATAGGCGATAGCGTCCTAAGTGCAACACTAAACCTCTTACTATGAACAGCTTTATACGTAACATACAATGTTTGAAATTATTATAAATAATATAAAATTTCGACTAAAATTGCGCTAGTTAGAATATAAACAATAATTTTCTATAGCTTTGGGTGTATACAGAGCTGATATATTATTAGTCAGCTAGCAACATAAAGGTATGGAGGCAGTTAAATCGACCGTTTTGCGTTGACATCCGAGTTATAGTTCTATCATTCAATTATGAACCCTATTTGTATGGACATAAGGTTATTCGGATGGTATGATCTAAATGGCCATCATCTGCCAATTTGTAACTGGCTGCATGCTGGTAAATAAGCGTGTATCGTTTTCCGATGCTTTTGACAGCATCAAGCGTTAAGCAAACAGAACGATCACTTTAATCCTTTATTTTTTCCGATATCTCAACTAGACTTTTACGGACTGAAAATTAAATAAAATACGAAATGAATATTTCATGTTCTGATGCATTCGTGAAATATAAATATTTTACGTTGAATTTTATCATTAATAACGAAACATTAATTAATTCCCTTTAACGTACAGGTCTGTTGAGTTTATAATAAGTTTTGAGTAGTCATTTTAAATTTAATTCATTTTCGGCTCTCCCATTAGCAAAACCGGAAGAGGTCAAGAAAAAATCCGCCCAACTAAACCCGGGGGCCATCTAATAACATTTATTGGAATCCCTCGCGTCCACTTGTCGCTGATAAAGTGTCGCCATTTTTGCCACATTTATTTATTGGTCGGTGATAATGCAACGTTCATTATGCGCCCGCAGCGCTGCGTTATCACGGCCACCATGAACGCTGTTTACAGTTAGCAGCGATGCGTTACATCAAATACGTCATATCGATTTATAGTGTTTCAACTATACGCTATAATATAAACTAAATTTTTCACCAAAAAAGTTTCATGTACAAAGAGGTTATGTACAATCTCATAGAGTACAACTTACAAAGAATATACCCTATGATGAGTATCTAGATGAGTTCATCATTAGTCTATGGGTACGTCTATAAATCATAACGGCCGTCGGAGAGATTTATTCGGAAACTTTTCCGCTTCGCACGCACACAACAAATGGCCTTTATTATCAATATTAATGACATCTTCTCATAATACATGTACGTTACATTTATTTATAAGATAATCGTTATAATATATAATAATACTTAACATGCAATATAAGTTTAATAATTCGTTACTATTAATTTTGTGCCTCATGAACTAGACGTATTTTTGTTCTACGAATTCAACGAAAAATTGAGAGCCAAGTATTAAATTGACAGCCTGCATTGATATTTGAATTTATATATATATATATATATATATGGTATGTGATTCCGTAATACGCATTTCGCTTGGAAATCCTTTTTATACTTTGTATTTTTATATCAAATGTAGTCTTTACTCTACGTAACATAAATTTATTTATGCTTATTACACTTACATATAACAATAATATAAAAAATGGTAATGTATATATTTTGAATGAAATTCTTTTATTGCTTGTGATACATAAATACCGGAGCCAGTTTGGACGCGGGGACACAAGTTATGGTCGGTTACCTTTGAGGTTAAACTGGACCAGGGAACCTTCCGTTAGTTATTGCTCAGTTTTAAATAAGCATTTGCTCGTACAGTTTGTTTATAATAGTTAAAATATATGGAAAATTAATAACGATAATTCTATTTTTTTATTTATATAGTGTCTACAATTGATAGCATTTGATTACTTTGCATTCAATTTAATTGAAACATTTTTGATTTTCGGTCAACATTATAATGAACAAATCTTCATAGTTCATTCTAATATATTTTTGTATAAATAAATTTAATACGACTCATTATATTATTGTGACGCCTAAAATATGTTGTATCAAGAACTAAAATAAATCAATCAATTGAATTTTGTATTTTATAACATTTCCTTTGTTTATAGTAAAGTAACGGTCAGAATCAAATCAAACAATACTTGTCCATCCGAGCTAAATCCTCAAAGTAAGTTATTCATCACCGTCCAATACCCTGGACGCGCATTAAGCAGCCCTCATCCTTCTCTTTGATTTGTGGAAGCCAGATATAAATCGCCTCCGGACACGCTTACACTGTGCTTATATGAAATTGAATTGGAATAACTTGGTGTTAAACTTTAAACGAACGTTAGGACATTTCTGTTAAACATCATCGTGATAAATCAAATCCCTCATACATTTTGGCCGTAAAAGATATTTTAGTCCGTAAAAGGCTGTAAATCTCGATTATAATATTAAACGTGTAAATAATTTTTGTATTTTGTATGATGATTTTAATTTTTGAAGACGGATTGGAAATGCGAAAGAAACAACATATTGTGTCTGAGATTTGCAAAATAAATTATCAATTTAATTAAAATAAAAATAACACTAAATGTGTGACTTAACAAAGAAATGTAAATACGTTAAACGAAAATATTAATTAGTTTTTGCTGACAAACCATTGAGATTTAGTGATAATTTTATATCGTTTTAACTTGATAGCAAGATTAAATTGTACTAAAATAGTAAGATCCACAAATCTATTCATATAAATGTATATTATAAAATTTCTTATACATTTAAATGAAGCAGTTGATATTTTAGATTCAAATTTAAAATATTCCTTTTAACTGAAATAGATTTGTCTGAATGTAAGAAGTCTGACTATAATTCATTGTTAATATCCGGAGCGGATTTTAAGAAGACCTAAAAAAACATTGATGAAAAAAATTTAGAAAAAGAACGATCGTGTTAAAGAAAAGTTTGGAGTTTAATACTTTTAAAGTGATGAAAATAAATAGAAGTCATTGTAAATTGGTAAATATTCAACAAATATTAAATATAATTAAATAGTCTATTATACACTTTACATCGTCCATGAATATATGAAATTACTTAATGTTTATAAGCCACAACGTCAGAAAATAAACCACAAAAATATAAGCCACAAACGATTTGAGCGATGTTCAAATCCTCGTGACATCGGTTGTTATCCTAAAACGGAAATACAGTTTTTAAAAAAGCATATCCTAAAAAAAAAATACGAAGGCTCCGTTCTGGCAGGAAGACGACAGCGGCGTCGCTCGGGCGAATTAAAAATTAAACGAGTATCCGTTTCCGGTTACCGTGATATTTCTGACTTTGTTTTTGTATATAGAAGATTATACGATTTTTATTGCTTTGTTGCTTTTCAACTTCGCTTGCCATTTTCCTTTGTTGTTGTGTAATTTTATATCAAGCGAACAGAAATTAGAATTGTTTGAATATTACTATTGTTAGGATAACACCAAACGCGTCGTTATTTTCGAAACAAATATTCATCACAAAATGAAATGGGAAAGGAAGGGAATAAAAAGGAATTATTAATATTATATAAGTTGTCATAAGCAGTAAATAAATTAAAATGATATATAGGTAACGATATTCATGGCTTCTTCAAACGTATCTATAAATTGGTTAAAATTTAACAAATGTATTTTACATTTGTAAAATTGTCTTCATAAAGGAGTAAATTAAATTGACAACCTCCCGACTGCTGGTCACAAAAAAATCTCAGTTAAAGTTAATTTTAGTTAATTTTTTGTATATAAGAGACAATTTTGATAGATTTGTTGAAATCTCACAATAATAAAATATAATTTCATTACGAATACAAAGATAATAAGGCTTTTAATACGAATGTAATATGTTAAGATATTTTTGTTCCTGATCTGCGTCTAAGAGATTAAAAGAAACATAATGTTGGTTCATTATTGTTCAGAGATTATTACTTTTCCAATTATTATTTTTTTGTATCAAAATTTAAAAAGTTCCAGTAAAATTATCATATTTATTGTATTCTTTTACATAGTAATAAAAGAAACTTATTTTATAATTAATTAACGCAATATATAAAAATAAAATTTATTGAAAGTAAATTATATATATATATATATACATATATGTACGTATGTATATACATATAAGAGTAAAGTTGTTTGTGCTCACCCACACATACACAGCCTTAATGACTGAACTAAAGTAAGACGTTATCAGCTCTATATCTCTACACATTATATATATTATATTATCTCACTCTAGTTAGATATCTTAGTGGGCGTGCCCAGCGCTGGGCGGAGCTCGAGACGGACACTCCTTGCTTTTCTCTTTTTACTTTAACACGTATTTAGATGTGACAAATAAAGCAAGACCCCTCAGATCTCGGCCAGTTCCCGATATCACATACACCACCGAGCCGGCTGTAGTGCTGTAGGTGTCACGTTGGACTGGTCATGTTTATGTAAACTCACGAGCAAAGCTACCAACTTCAGCCATTATCGCTTTTATAAAGCCAAGACAATTCCATTTTATAGGGTGTTTTGCTTTTGATGAATTTTATTTGAGTTGTCTGTTTCGCTCTACTATCTTAAGTATAGAAGTCCTATTCGTTGGAAAATATCTTCCATAGAACATATTTTACTTACTTTATATTAATAAATTTAATTGCGTTATCCTAACAAACTACTACATTTTTTATCTCGGTTAAAGTAATTTAAAAAAAAGCTGTATAAAAATACAAAAATACCGACTCTCAGTTTAATACTAAACGTATTTTAAATTAATCTAGATATTTCGTTTATTTTGGGAAAAGATAATTCTTTAACAAAATCCTTAAATATAAATTCTAGATACTAATCTTATATAATATATATAAATAAAAAACAATATAACTAAATAATAACTACGCACATATAGTTAAAGTTAAAAACCAATGGACACACAGATAACGAGTTCAAACTTCGAGGGCCTTTTAATTTTTACAGTAACCAAATACTCGTCTATATAAATAAAACATATATTTTCTATACTAAATTCTTTCAAAAACTTAGTATGTCTAACAAATATTATATAAATTATTTTATATACTTCAGAACGCCCATCGTATCTACGACCTCATCTTCATGGGACGAGAAAAACTTTTATGTATTAAAATAGTTAATTTAATACACAAATATTTTTTTATTCGTTTCATTATATTTTCGTATTCAATCGTCATAAGCGGGATGTGTGAGTGAACGTCTGAGACTGTAAGATTGATCTAGATGGAGGCTGCCAGAAGAGATCAGATAAAATAATACAGATTATATGGCTACATCTTGGATGATTGATCCTTACATTCTGATGGTTATAAAGACGTTACTGGACTATATATATATTATTGACAAAAATGACACTGTAACAAAACACCATACTGACACTCAAAGATTATTTCATTATCCAAATTGTTTGAATTAAATAAAATCCAAAGTTTAATCCACTTTATCTTTCCATAGAACGTTATATATTTTAACTTGAAAAAATCTAGATGTTGTAAGAATAACAATATATTTATTTAAATATTATTGACGCATTACGAGTTACGGTCAGCTGATGAGAGCATAGCTGAGCCAAAAGCCGTTCGCTTTATCTATTCAGCAGCCGTGTAACGCGACATGTGATAGATGAACGAAAAAATTTTGATTATTTTATAAAAACTAACTTCAGCAAACTCCAATTCATTATTATTTATATGTATATAAGTAAAGTTAATCCTATGTTTGATTTATTTGTATGAAGTACTTCTTGGTAAATATCTTCATAAATACGAGCAATAACTAACCTATATATATGTATATATGTATAAGTATTTCTAATACAATCAATCATGTTGTATATTTTGTTAGCCCCATTGAGCTTTCTAAGACCACACCGATAATATTCATTGATCACATTCAATTAAACACTTCACCCCATTATAGAGAATTACCGATGTCACATTGTGTCAACCCCGAGACTGTGTGTGTGTGTGTCTGTGCGTGTGTGACGCCAAATGTGGTATACCTGTGTGCGTTATCTGAATGATTCCACTTCATTTCCCGCGACCCGTGCGTGACGTCACATGTTATAAATATTATTCATCTTACATCAAACTAGTCACAACCCGCGGCTTCATCTGACTAACATAAATAATAAAGCTTTCTCTAAGACTTACTATTATAGAAAATTATTTGTTCTCGATCTACAAAATAGCGAGCCTTTTTTTAAATTATCAAATAACATTTATCGAGTGCTTTAGAAACGTAAAGTTCACTAAGAGACACAGCTAATTTAAATCATATTCCATGCATTTAAAATCAAATAAAAAAATAATAATTTATAAATAAAAATATGTTCAATCGAACATCAATGAAATCAAAAAAACCCTTTGCACGTAAACATATTACTACTGAACCTATTTCCACCGGTCCGCCGGTCAAAGGACATGAGAATGAATGATATTTAAATAAAAAAACACATATTTTATTTGCGTCGCAATATTAACAAAGATCCTGTATAACAATTTGCTATACAGTATGTTATACATTTGTGTAATTGATATAAATTATATTATACATATTTTTATCAATTATACAAACATAAACGCAACCATCAACATTACAGACGTTCAGAAAATGAACGTCAGCTGTTTTATCTAAACGGCCCCGTCGGAACATAAAAACGACGTAAAATTCTCATTTCATACAATAAATAATGAAATAAAATTTATATTCATGTGGATATGCTTAATGTTGTACAAGTTATGACTCGTAACAAAGTATTTACGTAAAATATATTTTGTACTACGATTATAATGATATAAATTATTTTAAAAAAAGTATGGAGAAATAATGATGATTATAACAACTGAAAACGTAATAAACAGTGCAAATAATTGTCCAAAAGAGGCAGGGAACACGATACAAGAGGGGGTCTATTTCGCAACCTTTTCGCGGGCGAGTAATGAAGCCATATCTTTAATAGCTCCGATAAGGGCGCTAAATGTTTGTGCACACGCCAAATAATAAGCGACTCGATCATTTACCGCGAGGGTGAGGTTTGAGGGAAAAAAACGAATATTTTGATGATAGCCCCTTATCGGATAACGTCACGAGAGAATTGAATAAACCAGTGTAGGTCATTTGTGCTTTGTGTTTCGGTTTTGGGGTCTGATCAAATGAGGTTTCATGTATCTAATGGTAATATATATAAATCTATTTTACCTCAAGAAGATATTTCTTTGGCTGAGGACTTTATGCTTAAATATACAAAAAAAATTTTTTTTTAGTAAACCCTTTTGTACAACAATATTCTTATTTATTTAATATGATATTCTTTGTGACAGTACAGTTAAAAGTGCGCTGTAACGTCTTCCGATAAAGATACATGGGTAAAGATCCCCTTAAATTCGTTTCTTTACGGTTATTCCCCTATAACGGCAACTTTAAGTAAAAACAAGTTTACAGCCGACGATTTATGGTATTCTTTATACGTTCTCTACGACCGCGACACATTTACTATACAAAATGTGATAACATGAATTTAATACATAATATATTGCGAATTCATATATTGTGAATTACAAATGAAAACAAACTAATTACGTACCTCGAATTTAAGCACTTATCATCGAGGGCATCATCAGAACTAAACGGAAACGAGACGAAATCCCACATCAAATAACGAAGTATGACGTGGAGAACAAACTTCACGTTCTGTACCACGGACACACGGACGATCACATTGGACAGCATTAGCTAAAAATCTATTAATATAACACCATACATATAACAAATATTAAATTATTAAAAAAATACATATTATTTCATATTCATTAAACACAAACGCAATTGATTTAACATAGATTTAGATTGGAACTGTCAAATCCATTTTTCTCTAACTTGAAGATTTTTCAAAGCTATGTTGCTGGTTTTCGTAATTTTATTATATTATTTAATGCGAAATTGCTTTGTCAATATTATTTGAGGTTTGGACGTGTAATGTGTATTAATAGAGGAATGGCAGATGAATATTGTTTCAAACGGAATTAAGCACGCGCAGCAGGGATGGGGATCACTTATAATTGTTATTTTATTCATAGAAATAACACTCCTATGGGACATTGGATAGGTGGCCAAATATTATGACACACCGGACGCCTTTTAGCTAGCGCACCCAACTACACGAGTGGACCTTTTCATTAATTTTTATTTGACAATTAGTTACCATTTAAACTGGCTTTGATGTATTCGATGCTGGTATTTTTATTGTAATATCCTTCAAAATGTTTATATTCCGTATGTTTTTCGAAGAAATTTCAATAATTCGGAACTAAGGGGTAGTAGAAGTTGAAATGAAGTGTTTCATATAAAACATAACCTCATTTCGAAGCGAAAACAGCTTACGAAGCCGACCTGAAGTCAAGAGATAACTGGAATCCTGAATCCCGGAATCGCACTATCATCCCACAAATCCCGTACCATTAAGTATAGCTAAGAAAGCGATTCGCGGTCATTACCATGTTAATAACGTAGGGGGAAGAGTCATTAATCACTGTGACGTAGAGAACTAACCTCCGCGGTTGAGACAATTTTATGCATAGATTTTCGATTTAGAAGGACCCCGGAAATGTGGATTATTTAATCATTAATCTTTCATGAATATTTAAATGCGTTTGAATTTTGTTTGTGTCTTAATGATTGCTTGCTTTAATTAATTATCTGAGACGAGGGTCTTCGACCAGTCAATGTGTTCGTCTGTGGCGTTGGAACTTCAACACGATAGGTCACCTTGAATGTGTCGATCGAGTTTGGGATATTTTAATGAACATCTTACAAGTTATTTGTTATATAACCTTGCAATTGTTTTTGTTTTACATTTTTATTCGCTTGAAAGTAAAGTATAAAAATCATAACAACACAATCACTGAAACAAGTTAGTTTTGACGTCCATTTCAAAAGCGTTTTATAACAGTCCGAAAACTTTTGCCATCCGCTGCAAAACAAATGAAGCAATTACAGTAGCGGCCCGTTTTTTTAACAACCCTCATTTAAATTATAAAAGCCCGACTACATACAAATCCTACATCACATCATGTTTATAATCTGACCGGCTCACCGCGACGGTCAAAAGCTGATATTTCTCCTTTTAATCCCTGTCAGATTATTTAAATTCCCACCTGCGAGCCGCCTTACCTTCCGCTCGGTTTTTTATTTAACCAAATAAAATATAAAAATATTCGTATTTGTTTTGGACGTACGGAATCCTTTAATTTTCGGCACGGCTGCGTGACAGTTCAACCCACTGTCCGCCTGCACTTTTTAGAGGTGGTACCTTTGAGGCAAATATTTTCACATTTCCTGTTCTCTAATTTTTATATTTTGCTTTACTGTCATATTTATTCTGGCTTTATAACACCGAACCTTATTTTATTTTTCTATTTAATTAAAAAACAAATGTTTTGTTTATTATTTTATGACGTTACTTCTTATTGTTTTAATCGCAATATTCGATGTATGAATTATAAAATTCACCTTCTTACCATGTATTCGTGTATATTTTTACCAGTTATAATATAATATTTCTATCAGACGACAGCAGTTCTCTAGGATTGTGTAAAACTTCAACAATGGCCACTTCCGCAGAATAGATGTCATTATTTCAGCTAAGAATATAAAACCATTTAAAAACTGGTATGCAGCAATTGTTGTGCAGCGCTTTACCCGACTGGTGACGGTGCTTTTTATTTGTTTTCGCTGTACTTTAAATTCTTTTGCTTTATGTAACTTTTTAGCGCAGTCGTAGCACGCAGTGTACCGCGAGGACGTGCCGTAATGAAAACAACTTTTTGAATTAACGTCGCAATGGAGTTTTCACCATTCGGCTTTCCATTGAAATATAAAACCCGTGTATCGAGCTTCAAGTTATGCGAAAAAATGTTCAGCTTTAAAATCCTTTGGCTTCATACGAGAGGCTTAATTTACAGTCATATTTGAGCACGCTTTATGATATTTCACTGGAATGGATTTACATACAGTCGAATAAGTTCAAGTGTTCATATTCCAACTTCCGGGTTATAAATGTTTTAGAATATATAAACTTTCGCCTGGAATTTTACGTCAAAGAAAAAAAATATAATATTGCCATCGATCGAATCTATTGTTAATAACAAGGCAACAGCGACCGATAAATCACTGGCAACTCCGAATAGAAATGTCATATTATTTCCACAAAAGATTTAACTGAAAAATAAATTATATTTCCCCCTTTACGTACCATTGTTCGGCGACGTGTGGAAGCCGAGTTCAGCGATATTTAAAAAACCATTAAGTGCACGCTTTTGTATTGAAAAATTGAGACGCTATTGTGTCTAATTTTCTTGCAAACATTGTGTTTTGTACACAATAATGTTATTCAGTGTTTGGTTGGTTTCCTTTACCGAGAAGTACTTACTAGCTCCGAGACCTTCGGCATTATATTTAAAATTTCGGCGAGTACACATTTATAATGAAAGAACGATATTCAGATATATTAGACACGTTTATTGTTATAATTATTTTTAAGTCTCACTCTCATTACCGACCATGATCAAATCAGTAATACAGACAATAAAGTTATATAAAAATGTAAAAATAAAATAACCATTGCACGTAGAATATACAAAAATCACGTCATCTTACACGTAAGTCCACAGCAAGCGCTTATTAAAAGAATGTGCACTATGTATAAATTTTTAATAGTTAACAAAATATGATTATATATAATACTAACATTTTAATTTAACTAATATTAATAACAGTATGATTTTATTAAAACGTTAATAAACATCCCTAGTGTATAAATAATTGTTCTCAAACATTCTGAAGGCATATTCTCGTCACGATAAGCAACAAATCCACGATCCTCGCTATAAATTCCTCACCAGCCTGATTTACAACCTCCAACTAAATGTTTGATTTGTGCTCGTAAATCCAGATGAGCTTTTGTCAGCCAGCTGGTAACGGTTAGCTTTTATTTGGATCCGAATTAACAGCTTACATTTCGTTTCCATGAAATATACCATAATAATATTTATTTCAGAATAAATGGTACTTCAAGAACTTTTTATAGCAATAAAACAGCGGACGAAAGTTTGACGTTACATGCAATAACAAAACGACTGAATGATATTGAAAATAACTCACATGTAACAATTGATAGCTAGAACCCTTGGCGGGAAACGGATACGAGAGGCGAGTAATTACGAGTGTTGCATAGTAACTCTGTTATAATGCTATAATACAAAAGTACCAACTTTAATTAGCTTATTTCAGCTCCAAGTTGCTCAGCGAGACTCTATTCAGAGGTACTAATGTGCGAGCTTGATAACGTGTAGCCCAGCGAACTGCCAAGTCGTGATATATTCGTTCGTTAATACTTATATTACTTATGTATTAGCTGTGACTGTGGGATTTAGCTATATATAATATTTCTGATATAAATATAGTTTTTTCTTTCGTAACGAATCAATGAAAATGTTTAAATGCTTTTCTTTATAGTAAAAAATGATGAACCTCTTGGTCGTATTAAGAGAATGCGTGAATTTAATTTGGATTGTTTTTTTAGGCTGAGTTTAAATGAGGTGATTGAAAAAAGGTTTAACTTATATATTGCACTAGCCCAGCATACAATGGCTCGTCCCCGTGGACGGTTCAAATAAATCCGATAAACAGTAGGCCGTGGGTAGTGTCGTTAATGCGACGATTTAAATCGGAAACACGTTATAAATTTGCCGCACGCAGCTTTTGAATTCAAATAACGCACAATTCGGTTACTGAAATGCTAACAGTACAATTGCCGTGTAACGGAGCCTGGAGCGTTTAAATGGCCGAATAGATTATAATCATATCGACTGATGTCAAACGATGTTGTTTTGTATGCAGGAGTATTTACACGCATAAAAATAGTTAACGAATGTTCAAGAGGAAGCTGGATTTCACGTACGGGCTGTTGATAGAAGTTGAATATGAATCAATCGATAGTTAACAATGCTAATATTATATTGATAGATTCGGATTCCGCCGGTCGTAGGACCCTCATACTTTTTGCCGGTTATTTATGGTTGTGCAGATATCGATACGCTGCCGGCACTATCATGAAATATTAAACGCATTACAAGTGGCATATAGGCCGGAAGATGGGCTAACAAAAATATTCTCATTTCAATTGTGGATAGAATGCTTGAGGGTTGTCAATTCAATGAAGCCGATCTTGGAAGGATTGGACTAGTTAATTTTCAGCTGTATTTCAATGTGTGTACATTATATATATTGTCGTCACACTTATTATGTGGTTATTGTTAAACAGAATTATATAAAAATCATGAGCAATGGCTCTGCTGTTTAAGTTTCTACAAACAGACAAACATAAGCGAGATATAAATACGAATAAAAAGTTAAAATCTATTAAAATAAAATCATACTGGGCATCCAGTCGCATATTTCGCCAACCCTAACGGTCTGCCGCAGGACTTGTAAAGCGGTGCCAACTTCAGTTCGTACCCACTGCTTCACAACACTATCTCGCTTAGGAATCACACAAAAGTTTATTCGTTTGCTTTTATCGCGGGAACTCGGGCGTTAGAGAAAATGATTTATAATATTTATCATAAATAACTTATTCGATTCCATGTGAAAAACTATTCTTTTCCCCTTCGCGGTTGTGAAAAGGAAATTAGACTTCTGTATCACAAAGGAATAACCTCTTAAAGTATTGTGATTTATTTATTCATTGATTGTAATAATCATTCGTTTCAAATTGATAATTAAAACTGTTGCATGCAGTTTATTATGTTAGATTAGCATTGTTTTTCGTCTTAATAAAATTCCAGACTCCGGTGTGCGATAAAACATCGGTCCTAGAACATATAATATTATGGTAATCTCCATATTATTACAATAAGGGGTTTCTTCGCAATGTTGCATGAAAGTATCGGACCCTCGTGGGAAGTAAGTTTTTGCGTTTTATTGTTTTATTTATAACTTTGTGATTGATGACGGCTGTATGTAAGTAGCTTCATAAATATTGAGGTGAGATCTCACACTGCAAGTAGTACGGGTGAGATATAACTTAACGTCTGTTTGTACTCTAGCGAGAGTAAATGGATTGATGGAAAATGTTTTGATATTAAGAATATATAGTGAAAATAAGCTTTTATATTAGTTTAGTCGTTATAAACGTTTTCTAACTACTCTATACAGATATAAAGATAATTAAAGAATTGTTGCTTGTACGAAGCTATAATCTATGATTCTCTTATAAATAAATACGTCTTAATTATTTGTTAGGCTAAACAATATTTTAAACATAATCTATTGTGCTATACATATCATTAGCTGGGACAGTTTATTGCATTCCTACATATATTCGTGCAAGTATACAGGTGACAGGTATGGTTGTAAGAATAAAGCACCCATATCATCCGAGGTGGCACAAAGCAAATGCGATACCATATCAGAAGGAGTCCATAAAGTGGCGAAACGTCCTCGCCGTCCGCCGGCCGATAGCACAATGCGAGTTCCTGTTCCGTCGCCACGATTTATGCGACTCCCTTCCGCCTTCCATATGCGCCTCATTTATACGAACCTCTTTTTTTACCTGTATTTTTATAGCGTTTTATTATCTGTACAAGAATAAAGCGTTATCTTTTTTTGAAATTATATAATGTATTTATATTATTTATATATAATTTCACTTTATACTTTTTCGTTTGTTTTAATTCCTAGGTATTTTTGAAATCGACTGTCGGTTATTTGATGAATACGTTATATATCATTGGTGTTTCTATGCCAGCGTACACTAAATGCTATTAAAATTCAAAAGTACAGATTCATATTTTTCATAGAATAAAAAAGATTATATTAAATTTGATTGGCTGAATGCTCTTGGCTCAAGTTTCATTTTATATACTTGAAGCGCACTAAGCCTGCCTCACTTATCAACTAAATATCTTTGTTATAAGTTAATTACTGCCAGAATATTTTGACAGCAACGGAACAAAAAGGGAGTAAGTAGTTTGTGCATAATAGAGCGGCGGCCGGGAACATTCACGTCTAGAAATATCTTAGCAGTTGTACCGACGTCACGTCACTCTTGACGAGTGCGGCTCTTACACCACGAATTAATAAATATACAAAACAATAAACATTCTTAATTTGAAAATGCCCTTTTTTATTTCTCAAAAATATCCAAAACATGTTCAAATTCAAAAGGGATCAAAACCTTTTCAAAAGGTTATATATATTCCATACGTAATCCGTTGTAAAAATATCGTTTTTTCCTCATACAATATTTTCATATTGTATAAATTTCATCAAAGGTGGTGTATGAACAATTATGTCGTACAACTACCTAGGAGCTTTGACTTATGTCCTTAGACGTAAAATGTAGCAAGAATTTGTAATTCGCCGTTTATAGCTGGCACCGAACGAGTCTCAGCAAAGTTTCATATAAATTTTCTACAACAAATCTTGGTTGACGTTAACTTGGTATCTTGTGAAACGCGTGCGGTGGGGAGTGGGGGGTGGGGGGGGTAGGAAACCTTTGTGAGGCAATCAACAATTCATTTGAACTAAGCAACTATACCGACTTAGCAAACCTGTACAATATAAGACCAATCACTAAATACAAATTATTTACAGTTATTTCAGCAAAAATGTTTGCGAATTATATAATATTTTTCACTAAAAAGGTTTCATGAATATTGTTAATCTGTGTACCGCTTACGTACAGTTTTGGCGGTATTATTTTATAAAGGAAGCCGATCTGTTTGAGAACAGTTAGGAAGTTGGAAAGCTAAAACTTCGTAACAGTATTGTTTGGTTATTTCGGGAAGGTACGGCGACCGTCAAAGGAAAAGTTTCAAGTGGATCGCAATAGGTTTGTAGCATTGAGAAGCAGTTGTAAATGGTTATTAATTGGCGGCAAATTAATTTCAAATTATTTCGCTGAAACTGTTGCTAAGCAATATGACAAAAGATTTCTTCTATGATATTTTTTGTCATTTTTTTCTTTTTACCATACAAGTTTTGTTTCCTTACTCTGTGTTACAGTTACGAATGCCTACATTTCGTTCTTGGAAAAACATTAAAACCTAATACGAGAATCTTCACAATAATCAAATTATCAATCACATATCAAAGTGTTAAATTATCATATAACTAACAAGATACTGGCTTTATATTTAACTAAGATTCATATAATTTGCTTTCAAACGATAAATTTAGTAAATAGTTCAATATAACAATTCCTGAACGAGTATCTGATTAGCAAACATCAGTTCAGAAACACTAAATTCCATGGAATACCAGAACAAATCAAATTTAGTCCAGGTAGTGGCTCCGGCATGCGTCGAGTGGCTCTTCTAAGTTAGTTCTGTTACAAAGCTCACCATTCCTTGCTGGCAAGCATCATTCAAAGCTCAATGATCACATCCAATAATGAACACTAATTCCAAATTAATTTGCTTTGACTCTGACATTTTGATCAAAACTATATACATAGTATGTTAAGTATATGAAAATAATATTAATTATATAGGATGGTAATAAATATACTTTCTTAATATATGTTATATAAATGAAAATATCTATGGATGTTTTTTTTTCTTTTACCAAACTATTCTAGTAATATGGAATGCATGTCTGCATGTGTACATTATTGATGAGCTCCTAAACACACCTTAATTGAATACGTCAAGACTGAAACCCTCTTTCAGAGTTTCCAACATGTTTATTTTGTTAAATAATTAATGTATCTTCAAATAATAATGAGCACGCTACGTGTGAAAGATTAAGAAGGCATTCTTCATTCACTTTGTTTCTTAGGAAGTCATTAAAAATTCTATCAATACTGTATTCCGATTGTATGGATCCGATTCACGGGAGAACTTGGCTCTGGCTAAATAAGACATATGCCTATGAAATTTACATTAACAAATAAAGTAGAAGATTTAAGATCAGTCAGTTAGCTCTAAAGAGAGAAAATTCATTAATATGTCAAAATATACATATTTTAAACTCCATTAAACTTTTTTCCATGTCCGAAATAATGGAGCGAAAGTATTGTAATATATAATTTTAGTGAAATCATTACGTTAATGTATATTGTTTCTAAGCTTTCAAAGTTGTAGCAGAAGTTCAAACTGAGAAGTTAGACGTAATCCTATCATGTATGCAAAGCAGTTTGTTATCATAAGCCTAAGAAGATTTGACTCCCACAATAAACTATGCTTATCTGAGGAGTTCGGCGAAAGGGCCAGCCCTCGGAGGGCTAAGTGAGATCCCACTTAAGCAATTATCTTAGACTGTAAAGACGGTCTCACGTCTGTGATGCATACCGACAGGTGACCGGCTTTACATCACTTCATTACAGTTATGAATTCCCAAATATTAATTATTAATGCCTTCTATATATAGAACTATGAAAGGCACGCATGGTGATCGGAGCTAGTATATATAGCAATATTATAATGGAATCTCAATTATTATCTACTAAGATTTATTGATGCGTACTTTTCTTGTCTAGTTTTTACTAGTCAAAAGTATTTTAAAAAAAATCAAGTTGCAACTATAAGAAATACACTCCAAAAAATATTTGTTTCAACGGAGAAATTTCATACCTTGTTTTCAAGACTTCACTATATTGGTATGATTTATTCATATTAATAGTTTCAATGGAAGCAGCTTCCTAGCCAAGTTCCGTAGTTTAATAGGAGACGCACAATTACCAACTAATTCATTCAAAGAGCGCCCTCAACAGATCTCACGGGGAAGCGAATTCGCAATAATTTTACTCAAATCTGACGTAAACATGACCGATATTCGCCAATTTGCATGACCGTTGCCTTTGAATAAATTATACATACCTGCCCGATGGTCTATGAATATGCAAGACGTTGGATTCCAAATTTTAGGCTCCAATTAGAAGGGGGCCATTATACCCATTTCTAATTACAACTCAGACTTACGACGTAATGTTAATATTATTCTGTTTGTTATACATTTGATGTCACTAGTTCTATTTACAAATATGAACTTTATACTTCCTAAAAGTTGCACATTGATCAATCTCAAATTTAACAAAATATTAGGTTAGGTTGAGTTTAAAATAAAATTCCCGCCTTTTTTTTCACATTGACTTTTCTGGCATTACATGACTTTGGCACTTACAGTATAAGTCATTGCAAATTTTTTTTTTTCTAAAGCACCCTAAATTTTCGGCGTGTTAAAATGTAGGTATTAGATTAGGTAAAATTATTGCACGATTAGATTAAAAGCGAAGTATCTATTGAAAAGCACTCACGTCACGTTTGACGGTACAATATTTATAAATTTAATAAATGCGAAGCGCGAGTTATCGATACGTACAGGAATTTTTGCATGGAAACTATTATGAGTCGGTCGGAAAGTCGATTACCGAGTGGTCAGTGAGAGGCACTCAGTCGCCGGTCGTAATCAGGTTACATCATTTAATCGATTCAGCCGGAAGGTAGAAACAACGATACGGTATATCGGTTTAATTTTATCTCACATGATCACCTCTAACGCTATTAACAGATCATTCAAGAACTTTGACTTTTAATTTA